>CM068842.1:3566564-3764064 GCA_028554795.2 Sinohyriopsis cumingii | reverse complement strand
ATTCTTCCACAGCAGCCATCTGAAAAAAACTTAGCTACCCTTCCTAATTTGAAAGTCATTTCAAAATGGGGGTGGGGGGTGGGGGTCACCAGAAGACTTTTTATAATATGTAGTAAATCCTACACTATCATTGGACATGGGCATCTAATTTTGGTAACAATAGCCACATTCACATTTCATGGTGGATTGGCATCAAATTTCAAAGGCCATCACACCAGGACACTGTCTGCCTAGGATGGTTGAAACTCATTTAGTGGGTTTTCAGTGGAAGTTGAAAATGTTGAAGTGATGGTAGATGTTAGACCATACTTAAAAGTTCACATGGTCTTGTGACTAGGTGAGCTAATGATGTCATAGAAGAGTTAACTAGACCTACTTCTATGACTTAACATGGCAAATCCCCATGTTTTTCCCATATCCACCCATCATCACCCCATCAAGACACCTCATGCCCCAACCCCAGTCTATGATCCTGCATATGTAACCCAAAGTCCAATAAACAGATTATGTGTCTTTGTGCAATGACTGCAGTTTTTAAAGTCTACAAAAACAATATTAACAAATGTCACAGTATCTGTAATTTTCATATATATTTAACCTTTAACCCCATTCCAGCAACCACAGGACAAGGACCAAAAACTATACCCCTCTCATAAATCGCAAATGGTTATTACTGGAAAGTGACCAATACATAAGTAATTTTGTTGACACCAGGCAGCACTATTTAGGCACCAAGTGGGAGTAGCTGGTCAGTAATATATTTTCTGCTTCCTATTTTGCTTAAAACACCTTTATTTCATTACTTAATTGATCTTTCTCCCCCATTCCAAACATTTTACTGAATGTTCAAAAGCTCATCAACACTGTAGCAATTTTACATCATAGGCAGGCCAAAGAGTTGTCTCCTGAAGTTATAGAAATTGCTAATGGGGGCCATTCGTATATGACATAACACAGTTTTGGTGGATTTTTGACCCCCCACACCACCCCTTGACACGTTTCATCACAAGAATTCAGACACTCCTCATGTATAACTTTGATCCTCCCGTAAAAAATTTAAAAAATAAGATTACTTTGAAATCACTCTGCCAAAAAAAAAAGAAAATAGAACTTTGTGTTTCAAATTATTTAATATTTAAAAAAATTACTTGATCAAACACTGTTTAGTCCCCTGGAATCCTATACTAAAGAAGAACATTCTGGATAAGGAAAAAAACACAACCAAAGTCCAAATAATAAAGTTGTAGACATCTCATGAATTTATTTCTCAATGTTCTATTTCTTCCATGGTGATATTGTGATGTTACATAGTTTATATTTTCTCTAGTAGATGGCACGGGTATAGGTTTTGTGATGTCATTTTTACCTACCCCCACCCCCCATCAACAAACACTGTCACACTAGTCTGACCCCTCATCCCTTCTGTGCATAACATCATATATGGACAGCCCCATATCAATAATGATGATCACAAACCAATGCAGTTACCAGTAACCAAATACTATTTTAGGTTGGGGTTTTTTGTTCCTTTTAAATGCTCTCTGCATATTTGTCTGAAAATGTGCACATGACTGTATTGACTGACATGGGATATTTAACTCAAATTCCTCAGAATTTAAGAACAGTAATGATTTTGCTAACTACAAAAACATACACTTCAAAATACTACTTTCCACATAAAAAATACAAGTCCTTTAAAGACTGTCACTTAGTTATTATTTAAAACTGACCATATCAAGCCTACACTGAGGGAATAGATCCTGGTCAACAGCCATCACCTTGATCAACACAGCAATCGCTGATAGCTATATCCACAGTGAAATGTGATACCTATCTAGCCATCAACACAGCAAATCACTGATAGCTATATCCACAGTGAAAAGTGATAACTGTCTAGCCATCAACACAGCAATCACTGATAGCTATATCAACAGTGAAAAGTGATAACTGTCTGGCCATCAACACTGCAATCACTGATAGCTATATCCACAGTGAAAAGTGATAACTGTCTAGCCATGAACACAGCAAATCACTGATAGCTATATCCACAGTGAAAAGTGATAACTGTCTAACCATCAACACAGCAATCACTGATAGCTATATCCACAGTGAAAAGTGATACCTGTCTAGCCATCAACACAGCAAATCATTGATAGCTATATCCAGTGAAAAGTGATACTTGTCTAGCCATCAACACAGCAATCACTGATAGCTATATCCACAGTGACAAGTGATAACTGTCTAGCCATCAACACTGCAATCACTGATAGCTATATCCACAGTGAAAAGTGATAACTGTCTAGCCATGAACACAGCAAATCACTGATAGCTATATCAACAGTGAAAAGTGATACCTGTCTAGCCATCAACACATCAATCACTGATAGTATATCCACAGTGAAAAGTGGTAACTGTCTAGCCATCAACACAGCAATCACAGATAGCTATATCCACAGTGAAAAGTGATAACTGTCTAGCCATCAACACTGCAATCACTGATAGCTATATCCACAGTGAAAAGTGATAACTGTCTAGCCATGAACACAGCAAATCACTGATAGCTATATCCACAGTGAAAAGTGATAACTGTCTAACCATCAACACAGCAATCACTGATAGCTATATCCACAGTGAAAAGTGATACCTGTCTAGCCATCAACACAGCAAATCATTGATAGCTATATCCAGTGAAAAGTGATACTTGTCTAGCCATCAACACAGCAATCACTGATAGCTATATCCACAGTGACAAGTGATAACTGTCTAGCCATCAGCACAGTAAACACTGACAGCTATATCCACAGTGAAAAGTGATGCTTGTCTAACCATCAACACAGCAATCACTGATGCTATATCTACAGTAAAAAGTGATAACTGTCTAGCCATCAATGCAGCAATCACTGATAGCTATATTCACAGTGAAAAACAATACCTATGTCTCTCTATCTACTAAATGCAGGGTCAACAAACAAAATATAACATCTTTTGAATCTTTTAATTCCATGCTATAACAAATCTTAAAAAAATGTTTCCTTGTTACAATATTAAAATAAAAACAACTTCATATTGATTATATAACTCTGATATAAATTCTTTCTTGTAATACTATGACAAAAAAATTACATAACATAAATTACATTAAATAAACAGCTAAATATAAATGGACACCTTATTGTAAAGAAAGCTTGTTGTTAAACATAAACAAGTGACAAAAACCTATTTTAGTCAAATAAATGGAAAGGCTGGCAATATATTTCATGTATAATTAGATAAATATACTTTTCAATAGCCTGTTTTGAAAGAAGTGCAGAACATCTATGAAAAACTTAAAGGCCCTCACAAACACAGACATACACACACAGAGACACAGACACACACACACACACACACACACACACGACTTAAGCTGCTTTGTTTGGAAAAATTAGTTATGTACATTTTCTGTTCCTCAATCAATTAAAGTATGTGCTATAATTAAAATTAACTTCTTACTTAGCTCAAATTAGCATATTTTTAAAAAATATGGTTAAAATGCATGGGTATTGTCCAAATGCAGTATAAGCATGCAATATTAGATGCCATGAGACGACTTCAAGTTTCTATATCCCAGTATTTATATCTTTCTTTATACACACACACACACAATTCTCTGATCCCAATATATTTCATATAAAATTCATCTTTAGTCATATTTCATATAAAGGCTTACATGTATCAGTCTGGGTTCAGCATACTTAGGATCAGTTAATATAAGACATTAAGCACAAAAAGGTGTCTAGACTTTCATTGTCTTCAAGACAGGGTTTCCAAACCAGCAGGCTACCTCTATGGTGCAAAGTCAGGCATGGTTAGCAAAACAATTAAGCATATAATTGGTCAATCAGACATCTTTTACTCAGAGAGAGAATGACACGGTTCAGTTAATCCTCTTTTAATACCATAACCCTGCAATAAGAATGCTTCTATGTAGTTACTGCAATTAGCAAGAAGTTATCTCCCTTACCTCATCTTTAGTCTGTGTATGCCTATTAACTGGAGGTTAGAACTGTATTTGTTACACGCTCTCAACTTCAAGATTTAAGAAAACCACTTGTCCTCTATTCCTGACCAGGTAAAAGTTGGCTGGGTTGAGGAAAACTGTACTATGTAATTATCCCGGGCAGAATAGATGCAGATTTGTACCTTTGAGAATAATTCTGAATGCATTTTCTACCCTTAACAAGTACCAAAGTTCAACATTGCTTAACAGATGGTGTGCAAAATAAATAATATCTGCCTACTTGTTGTCAGTCTAGAAAAGTGAAATGGGTAAATATTATGAACATGATAATTAGCAGTTTCACACTTGATTAATTAATAGTTTTCAGGCATCATTAAGTTTTCCATTCAACAAGCTATCACAGATCTTGATGAGTCAAATATTTCAGAAGTTAGGAAACAGAGAATGTCAAATTTTTTAAAAATTTTTATCTGGTCAAGTAAGGTTACAGTTGCAGCAGGTCAGTGGTATTTTTAAACTGAATATTACTGATATATTGTCATGCTACAGGAAGATGCAAGCAAATATTTTGATATGCATGCAATTTCTTTTCATGAGAAAAATGTTGCCAAATTACATCTGAAATGAGTATGGGCTAATTACCACCAACATTCAGTACATGTTATTACAATTTATTTTATAAAACAAATAATGTCCAGACAACTGCTGAATGGTAAAATGACCATGACTTTTTCCAATTCATTTTACCAATGAGCTACTTTCCTTTTCTTGCAACTATGTGTATTTCTATACAATGGAGGCTTAACTAAAACAGATAAAATAGTATGGAAATTGAGATGGAAGCCTTCATTCACATGACATTTCATTTTTTTAAAAAGTAATTACAAACTTCAAAATCTTTGCTTTTTTTGAAT
Source organism: Sinohyriopsis cumingii (assembly GCA_028554795.2). Classification (NCBI taxonomy): domain Eukaryota; kingdom Metazoa; phylum Mollusca; class Bivalvia; order Unionida; family Unionidae; genus Sinohyriopsis; species Sinohyriopsis cumingii. The sequence continues at coordinate 3,759,150 of CM068842.1, read as the reverse complement.
AAGGCATAAATAAAGCTGTCTGGTGATCTGAGGCAAGCTCTAACCCACAAAGATGGGTAATGGCTCTTTGAAAATCAGAATTATGATATCTTAAGATTATATAGAGGTTTTATTGTAAATGCAAATACCACTATAAAAATCAAGGGCTATGTGTACAGCTGCAATTTTTGGAGTTAAATTTTTTGTCTCTTATTATATCTAAGGAGTCATATATTATAACAATATTTTCATTTTATTTTTATTTTCATGACTTTGACCTATTTTATTGAGCTTGCAACAGTAAAAAAACGTATGCAATGAAGGGGAGAACTTTACTGTGTTAAGTATGCTGAGGTCAGGGATGAGTAACTCTTGCTTCTCAAATGCCCCATGGGTGAGATTTTAGTAAATCTTTTCCTGCCCCCTGCAAGTGAAATTACTTTTATGAAACATACTTTTAAAAAATCTGAAAAACAGATAGCAATAAAGGATGTAAATTTGAATCAGTTGTAAATTTATGGAAAAATAAATTGACACGTTAACTTTTTACCCTATCTGAACTCAATTTTTTTTGTCTTTCTCTAATGTACACGAAAGGTTGTAAATGCAAAACTTCAATGTATGAGTGAATCTTAACCATAAAATATGTAAGCATTATGTGATTACTTAATTCAATTTTGCATTATTTATGCAAATCTTGTACAAACCAAACTCCCAAGTAATGTACAAAGTTACATTTGATACCTCTAGAACAATTTTTGACCCAGTAATTTAATATCAGAAACACTTCATTAAAAGCTATGATTTCATGAAAATTTGGTGATGAAGATCGAATATGTTAACTGTAACCAAAATAATGCTAAGTCTCAAAACGAAAAATACATCATAAACAACAAAATCTAACACAAATCAGAACTTAAACTTAGTCTTACTTTCAAATATGAATTTTCTAGACAACATATTGATATTACATATTAATAATTGACAATTACCAACATAATGCCACATAATAAAAATGCAGCTCAAATATCACAGTTTTAAGTGGGCGGACGGACAACTATGTAAACTTTTAAATGAAATGGATATGAATTTTCAAATATTTAATGACATTCTGTGATCATTTTTTTCTCTTGTTTGTTATACATCTTACTTATATGCTCCTATTCATCATACTCTTTAAAAAAAAAACATTCATTTGCTCTTAAATTCAAAATTACAATCAACATCTCATATTTACTGTCTACAGCCATACTTATATGAAGGCTGTGAAACTATTACAGCTGGTTGCATTTTCAAAAATATTTATATTTTAAAAGTTTTCTAGCACACATCTAACAGTTTTATAAATCAGATGTCAACCCAGTCAGCTGTCAGGAAAAGTACTTTGCTGCCCAGCTCAAATTTCAGAGCTCTAGATAAGAATGTAATAAATATGGCATTTTACTCCCTACATTGGAACCAATTGGAATGTTTATTACAGGATTTGGTGCTGATACCTGTTTCATGGGGAGATAACTCTATCCAACTGCCACCTAGGTGGGCAGACAACTTTTAGGTTTTAGCTAAATATTTTTGCCAGGGTGGACTAGATTTGCAAAGTAGTAGTAGAGCTTCGAAGATATTATGATCAGGTAACATATTTGAAGAAGAAACTGCAAAACAAAAACTATTTCAGTGTTTTAATCAACAAGACATTAATGATTCCTTTAAGGACACATGAAAAGGCACAGTAATCTAGACTCATTCACAGTGTGTTTGATTATATGGCTCAGTTCTCTCATGGGTCTAGTACTATTATTTGAAACATGTACCAACATCAAGTACTTGTATTAATAGTATGGTTTATATTGATGAAACATGTTATCATAAAGCATGGACTGTGATTGAGGCAGCAGCAATATATACAAACATCATGGCAATAAATGCTTTAAATTAAATGTGTTTTGAATAATTTTAATGCATTTAAAGACTGCTTTATGCATTTTTTTAAAAATCTGCCCATGTAACATGATGCATATCCAGAGCCCTGTATACAATAACAAAGGCATATGTTTAGCATTATGATGGCCCTTTTAAATTCTGATGAGACAACACTGATTATTCCCTTTCGAGAAATATTTTATAGTGATGTTTTCACAAAATGTATAGCATGTCATAACGGCATGTAGGAGCCAATTGGTTTGGAAAGCACAAATTCAAAGCTTGAGAAAAAAATTGATTTTTCACTAGCATCCAACTGAAATATGTCCTCAAAAGTAACATAATTTGTAATTGGTAAAAATTAAACCTGAAACTGAAACTTAAGTTTTATAATCTCTGGTCAAGGGCTACCTAAATGCCCAGACCCAGTATTCTGGTAGCCCACTGGGCATCAAATTGGTCATAACCTGCTTGCAATACTTTGTGTTAGCCCTGTCATAAAAGATTCACAGTAATGGCATGTGAAATGAAAATTCACACTTTTATCTAACAAGATCTATACACAATTAAACTTTCATATACCCTGGACTTTGATATAAATTAAGTTTCCTGTATTACTTGTAAATGTTGCCAAATCCTACATAAAACCATTATTGGTAAAAGCCAGTAACAGATTTTATTGAATAAATAAATAACAACCACTTTACATATGTGCAAAAGAACAAAATATCAGTGAGAACAATCTGCTTGAAGTAGAAGACTATTCTGTACCACAAACCATATAAAATAAATATGGACTAGACTGGTAATATATCAATTCCCCATGAAACATGCAAAATTCTGCACTGATACTACATATACATTTTTCAGCAAACTTAATCAGTACTAATTGGATCTGTGTGTGTGTGTGTGTGTGTGTGTGTGTCTGTGTAGAAAGAATATTATCATACATGCTAGAATTTATAATGCATCTCTGAGAAATGAACCAGGGTCCTCAAGTTATGGCACATACTATCTTGCCTATACAAACCAACCTCCATACCGTCCCAATTATGCACTTATCCCCAAAAATGATGGAACTTAGTCCAGAATATATGCATTCACTTGTTTAGCAACCCAAACATTAACTCTCCTGAAACACTATTATTCTAAATTCTTTAGAGAGAAATCAAATATATATATACTCACAAATGAAAGCTTCAGGAAACAAGAGATGAAAATTAATTTATAAACTATTTGTGGTTCAGCTTTTTTTTCTTCTTCTGCAGAATCAGTGAGTGACCTTGATTTTATCTGGTACAATGATTCTGCATGCAGTCTCCACTTACTAATCATAACAATTAGCCTTGGATTTCTATGATATCAATGACCTCCACTTACTAATCATAACAATTAGCCTTGGATTTCTATGATATCAATGACCTCCACTTACTAATCATATGATATCAATGACCTCCACTTAATAATTATAACAATTAGCCTTGGATTTCTATGATATCAATGACCTCCACTTACTAATTATAACAATTAGCCTTGGATTTCTATGATATCAATGACCTCCACTTACTAATTATAACAATTAGCCTTGGATTTCTATGATATCAATGACCTCCACTTACTAATCATAACAATTAGCCTTGGATTTCTATGATATCAATGACCTCCACTTACTAATCATAACAATTAGCCTTGGATTTCTATGATATCAATGACCTCCACTTACTAATTATAACAATTAGCCTTGGATTTCTATGATATCAATGACCTCCACTTACTAATTATAACAATTAGCCTTGGATTTCTATGATATCAATGACCTCCACTTACTAATTATAACAATTAGCCTTGGATTTCTATGATATCAATGACCTCCACTTACTAATTATAACAATTAGCCTTGGATTTCTATGATATCAATGACCTCCACTTACTAATTATAACAATTAGCCTTGGATTTCTATGACATCAATGACCTCCACTTACTAATCATAACAATTAGCCTTGGATTTCTATGATATCAATGACCTCCACTTACTAATTATAACAATTAGCCTTGGATTTCTATGATATCAATGACCTCCACTTACTAATTATAACAATTAGCCTTGGATTTCTATGACATCAATGACCTCCACTTACTAATTATAACAATTAGCCTTGGATTTCTATGACATCAATGACCTCCACTTACTAATTATAACAATTAGCCTTGGATTTCTATGATATCAATGACCTCCACTTACTAATCATAACAATTAGCCTTGGATTTCTATGACATCAATGACCTCCACTTATTAATCATAACAATTAGCCTTGGATTTAGCCTTGGATTTCTATGACATCAATGACCTCCACTTACTAATTGTAACAATTAGCCTTGGATTTCTATGACATCAATGACCTCCACTTACTAATCGTAACAATTAGCCTTGGATTTCTATGACATCAATGACCTCCACTTACTAATCATAACAATTAGCCTTGGATTTCTATGACATCAATGACCTCCACTTACTAATAATAACAATTAGCCTTGGATTTCTATGACATCAATGACCTCCACTTACTAATAATAACAATTAGCCTTGGATTTCTATGACATCAATGACCTCCACTTACTAATCATAACAATTAGCCTTGGATTTCTATGACATCAATGACCTCCACTTACTAATCATAACAATTAGCCTTGGATTTCTATGACATCAATGACCTCCACTTACTAATTATAACAATTAGCCTTGGATTTCTATGATATCAATGACCTCCATTCTTTAGTCCTAAATACTGCCCTGTAATAATTTATGGTCTTAAACATCTTACATGCTATTCGACAAAAAAATAAAAACATGGAATAAGATACTGTGAAGACAAATCCTCCCTTGAAATGTAAACCACTTCTGAATGGCTCCAATTCACAGCAGGCTCATTGTACAGTAGTAGGTCCTTGAAATGTTCATTCCAGACACAATGAAGAGATGATGTATGAAGTCTTGACATTACACATCATAATGTTCTAACCATCTGGAGCACAGTTGGAGCAGATCTAGCATCTAATTTACACTATTATCACCTAATGGAACCCTGGGATCCATAAACCTGCCGCTGTCTACTGTTCAAGGCTTGGTGCTGGTAAATTTCACCATCTAAATGTGCCAATTCTTGCTTAAGTTTTTCATTCATATCCCTTATTGCATCTGTACCTGGAAAAAAGGAGATAAACTTCATGACAATGAAAGTGATTACCATCAAAACTTCTGCATCACAATTAAAAGCAAAATCTAATTTTAAAGTTAGATTCTATCGTAGAAATTTGAAAGAATAAAAATTTGCATAATATAATGTAGTCTAATGTAGTCACTATAATAAGACATGTAGATCAATGTAATCTACTTTAAATGACTACTAATGTTTTAAAAAGGACTACATCTATCAAGTTTCATGACTGTACAAGCAACAGTATTAAAAAGATATTGTCATGACAGGAGAATGGATAGAAAGTTAATACAACAAATTCATGGCAGGGCAATCACTGGAGTAACCCTGCCACCAGGAGTCTTTAGGATCACAACTACTGCATGCCTGGAGCAAGGATAGAAAGTTAATACAACAGAGTCATGGCAGGGCAATCAATGGAGTAACCCTGCCACCAGGAGTCTTTAGGATCATTACTACTGCATGCCCTGTAACATAATCAAATCAGTAAATATCAGTTATAACAGGAATGGAAAGCTAATACAATAGATTCATGGAAGGGCAATCTCTGGAGTAACCCTGCCACCAGGAGTCTTTAGGATCACAACTATTGCATGCCTGGAGTAAGGATAGAAAGTTAATACAATAGTTTCATGGCAAAGCTATCAGTGGAGTCACCCTGCCACCAGAAGTCAGTAGGATCATTACTACTGCATACCCTGTAACATCATCGGATCAGTAAATATCAATGATAACGTCCATTTTATGGCTATCACTTGAGTTGATAAAGTGATTCTTCTGCTGTTTGTGAGTACTACATGAAATTAATCAAAATGAAAGCCTCATATGATTTCACAAGTGTATATATGGTTGTATGTGTGTGTGTGTGTTCTTGGATTTTTATTGTAGCTTTTAAAAAAATTTCAGTCATATCACTATGATTTCTGCAGCGTGACAGTTTATAGTGGTGTCCAGCACTGGGGCATCAAGCTGCAGACATGTAGCATGAAGTCCCACCCAGTCACATTATCCTGACACCAGGCCAACTAGTCCTAACACTAGAATATGGTTGCAAAAGTTTCAAAGAGAAGCAGTTATGTGTTGAAATATAACAATGACACCTATGGGCATTATAATGACAAATGCAATGACAACAACAAAGCTGACAGAGAAATATTATAATGTTGAACAGAGTCTATTCTAGAACAGAAAATTTTGAGGGTAAATTCCTCCCTTGATCTGAAAATAAGAATAAAGTGAATGGCACTTTATACACATCTGCTTCATTTTTAATATTCCTCTATGTGGTCCTTGTAGGGGCATATAATTATAAGCCTGGCCCATATGTATTACAAATCATATTATTATAAGCCTGGCCCATGTTTATTACAAGGCATATTATTATCAGCCTGGCCCATGTTTTTTGCAAGGCATATAATTATAGCCTGGGCCATGTTTATTACAAGGCATATTATTATAAGCATGGCCCATGTTTATTACAAGGCATATACTTACAAGCCTGGTCCATGTTATTACAAGGCATATTATTATCAGCCTGGCCCATGTTTTTTGCAAGGCATATAATTATAGCCTGGTCTATGTTTATTACAAGGCATATAATTATAAGCCTGGCCCATGTTTATTACAAGGCATATTATTATAAGCCTGGTCCATGTTTATTACAAGGCACATAATTATAAGTCTGGCCCATGTTTATTACAAGGCATATTATTATCAGCCTGGCCCACGTTTATTACATGGCATATAATTATAAGCCTGGTCCATGTTTATTACAAGGCATATTATTATCAACCTGGCCCATGTTTATTACAAGGAATATTATTATCAGACTGGCCCATGTGTATTACAAGGCATATAATTATAAGCCTGGCCCATGTTTATTACAATGCATATTATTATAAGTCTGGCCCATGTTTAGTACAAGGCATATAATTATAAGCCTGGCCCATGTTTATTACAAGGCATATTATTATAAGCCTGGTCCATGTTTATTACAAGGCATATTATTATAAGCATGGCCCATGTTTATTACAAGGCATATTATTATAAGCCTGGCCCATGTTTATTACAAGGCATATAATTATAAGCCTGGTCTATGTTTATTACAAGGCATATACTTATAAGCCTGGTCCATGTTTATTACAAGGCATATAGTTATAAGCCTGGTCCATGTTTATTACAAGGCATACAATTATAAGCCTGGTCCATGTTTATTACAAGGCATATAATTATAAGCCTGGCCCATGTTTATTACAAGGCATATAATTATAAGCCTGGTCTATGTTTATTACAAGGCATATTATTATAAGCTTGGGCCATGTTATTACAAGGCATATAATTATAAGCCTGGCCCATGTTTATTACAAGGCATATAATTATAAGCCTGGTCCATGTTTATTACAAGGCATATAATTATAAGCCTGGTCCATGTTTATTACAAGGCATATAATTATAAGCCTGGTCCATGTTTATTACAAGGCATATTATTATAAGCCTGGCCCATGTTTAGTACAAGGCATATAATTATAAGCCTGGCCCATGTTTATTACAAGGCATATAATTATAAGCCTGGTCCATGTTTATCACAAGGCATATAATTATAAGCCTGGTCCATGTTTATTACAAGGCATATAATTATAAGCCTGGCCCATGTTTATTACAAGGCATATAATTATAAGCCTGGTCCATGTTTATTACAAGGCATATAATTATAAGCCTGGTCCATGTTTATTACAAGGCATATAATTATAAGCCTGGCCCATGTTTATTACAATGCATATTATTATAAGCCTGGCCCATGTTTAGTACAAGGCATATTATTATCAGCCTGGCCCATACTTATTACAAGGCATATTATTATAAGCCTGGTCCATGTTTATTACAAGGAATATTATTATAAGCCTGGTCCATGTTTATTACAAGGAATATAATTATAAGCCTGGCCCATGTTTATTACAAGGCATATTATTATCAGCCTGGCCCATACTTATTACAAGGCATATAATTATAGCCTAGGCCATGTTTATTACAAGGAATATAATTATAAGCCTGGTCCATGTTTATTACAAGGCATATTATTATAAGCCTGGCCCATGTTTATTACAAGGAATATAATTATAAGCCTGGTCCATGTTTATTACAAGGCATATTATTATAAGCCTGGCCCATGTTTATAACAAGGAATATTATTATAAGCCTGGTCCATGTTTATTACAAGGAATATTATTATAAGCTTGGGCCATGTTTATTACAAGGAATATAATTATAAGCCTGGCCCATGTTTATTACAAGGCATATTATTATCAGCCTGGCCCATACTTATTACAAGGCATATAATTATAGCCTGGGCCATGTTTATTACAAGGAATATAATTATAAGCCTGGTCCATGTTTATTACAAGGCATATTATTATAAGCCTGGCCCATGTTTATTACAAGGAATATTATTATAAAGCCTGGCCCATGTTTAGTACAAGGCATATTATTATCAGCCTGGCCCATACTTATTACAAGGCATATTATTATAAGCCTGGTCCATGTTTATTACAAGGCATATTATTATAAGCCTGGCCCATGTTTATTACAAGGCATATTATTATAAGCCTGGTCCATGTTTATTAATCCCCAATGTTGGCAGTAGTAGGGTATAGTTCACTCTGGTGACTACTACCCAATGGGTCTCAATGACCTTGACCAAGGTGTGTCAACCCCTACCAATGTAAAATTGAAATGTCAGCTTAAAAGAAACTCAGATTGCAACAAAATAGGAATACTTTAAATCTGTATTAAACAATTAATGTTAAGTATTAAATTACATGTATACTGGCATGCTTAAAACATACAATCCTACAATCATCTTTCCCACCATGCCACACATTTAAGTCCATCAAAAAAAGACCGCAAAGTCATGGTATTTATCTATGGCTGATGCCCTACATCTCCGGTTTGGAATTTTTTATTCAGCATATTTTACCACGATCACATTTACACCCCAGGTCATTTTGCTTCTTGTCTTCTCATCCCCAAAATGTGATGTTCCAAATGGTTATTTCAAATCCATTATAAATAATAATAAATGTAATAATCGATACCATAATTTTCCATTTTCTACCTATTCACTTTGTGAAATTTTGTTATGCGATTACTTTGCTCCAATAGAGACCACGTGTTTGGTTTAATCAGAGACATGTCTATAACTGAATTCACTGTCTCCAGCAACATAATCAAACAAGTATTAGTTACTTACTACAAAAACAACAATATGTGTGTATGTGTTTTGCATTTTTAACGTAGCTTTAGCAAATTTTCCCCTCATATCGCTATGATGCCTGCAGTGTGACAGTTTATAGTGATGTCTAGCACTTGGGCATCATACCAAAGACATGTAGCATGATGTTCCACCCAGTCACATTATCCTGATACCAGGCCAACTAGTCTTAACACTAACCTCTTAATGTTGAGCACCTAGCCAGAGAGCTGCCAGTACCATTTTTAAAAGTCTCTGATATGACTTGGCCAAGATTCGAACCCACCACTTCCCGCATCAGAGGTGGACGCTCTAACTACTAGGCCGCCAGAGCAGTCCATAAACAACAATACTAATCAACAAGGCTAAATGCCCTTGAAAGCAAACCTAACTTCTCTGTTTATGAAATGAAATAGCTTGGGATAACAACAAAAAAAAACTATGGGTGAACTGACCTGCAAGTGAAAACAACCTTAATTTCGTTGAGTCACAATCTTCACTGACTGATCATTTTGAGATCTTTTCTCAACTTTCTCAGATAAATCATGGCTGTCAGCTGACATGATTTCTGTTTGGTCAATAAGCAACTGGTTCCCAATTATAGCATCGACAAAAAAGGCCAAGACTGCTCTGACTGAATTGCTTTCAAGATGCAAAAACTAAGATTTTTCCAAAGAATTATAGCTGACTGCAAATAATCCAATACCAGCATTTTTCTTCAAGAAAGAACCATGATGATGGCTTATATCCATGTCTGATGAATTTATAAGCAACTGGGTGTTCCAGCTGCAATGCACGTTGGGATGAGTTGTTGGTCTTGCCAGCTGATGGCTTGAACACCTACAGCTGGAAGTTAATCTCTGAACTGGCTGTCATTTTTGTGCTCAAATCCATCTTCATATATTCCAATCATTTCCCAGAGTGGAATTATTCTAATTATTGACATGATCCCTTACAATGGCAATCATGATAAAAAATACTAAAATAGAAGGTCTGTTAAATTCAACAGAAATAATATTTTTATAAAAATTCTGCAAAAAAAGCCATTATAAGCATCTGTTTAGTATACTATATGATCAAATACTGGTGTTCAAGCTGTCATTTGCATATATAAAAGTTTTATCTGAAAAATCCTAATCTGATAAAATTGATTGTCAATGGAATGATCTGCAGTTAAAAATAGATAGGTATGATTCCACCAAAATCAGAATGGTTGGCATATCTGCTAATGTCATTTTAGATATAGGTTATTTTCTTGGAATATTGTTACAGACCTTGCATCTACAGTAAAACCTGATGTAAAAAAGGAGATCTAATATATTTCTAGATCTTACAAACATGCTAGGCAATCTCAAACATCATCACAGTTGGTTATGCAAACAAAATATTGTGGATATTTTCCAGTTCTTGGCCAGGGTATTTTATTAGCATAATAAAGAGTATTGATTCCAGTAATTAGCTGCTGTGACAAACCATGAATTATCCCAATGTAAAGATGTAATAATTATTCCTGTTCTTAATAAAACTTTAAAAATTTGCTGGTCCCTAGAGGTCTGTTACAAAGGAATCCCAAAGTGACAGTAACTTCCTGCAGTGATAAACTATGTACAATTAGCAGAAATGCAAACCTATCAGAATCTTTTATTCTGCTTAAATTAATCTTCCATGAAACTTACTAGAACTCTGAGATGACCTTCTACTATCCAGTCTGTTTGCTGAGTCTGAAAGATAAAATGTTTATGAAGATTATGGAATTGATTTCAAAAAGGGAAATAATCCCTGTACCTACTTTACCCAGCTTATGCAGATAAATACATATTTCAATATACATGCACCACTTAACATTTAATTAGGATATTTAATAACTAAGAAGACTGAATACAATTAACAAAATCGTATTAGGCAGAACATTTAGAGAAAAACAATCAAACAAATTATATACAAATGCAATATATTTCAGTTGAATATGAATGGATATTGTAATGACTTCGGTTATTATAGATAGTAGAGAAATATCACGAGCTCAGACTAAATTGTATTTTTAAGATGTGTCACTTTATGGTATTTAATTCTGTGTATCACACATAGCAAAATGAATTCTAAACTGTTATTACTGTGGCCAAATTTCTTCTTTTCAGGAAAAGTAAAGTAGTCTAGTCAAAGTATGAAAATGAAAAACTTTCTATAAAACTAGATGAAAACATCAGTTGTGTTAGTGACTGCAAAATATCTTTTATCCCATAATGTGATACTTGGTAGTTTGCAATCGCTAAAAGAAACTTAAATAGATTACACACCATACTGAATGTAATGCTTATACAGTGTACAAGCCATATTAAGCAAATCCTCTTTTGATCAAAACTCCCCCAAATTGTATTCCTGACAGAGCATACATTTCCATGCCCTATAAGATGAAAGCAGGGGCTAAAACCCACCTAGAACATCTTGATTTTCTTGGCTGTATGTCTGATGTCTCATTACCATCTAACTTTACAAATTGTATCAGTCTCAAAATTGAATCTAACAGGCTTTATGCAATCATAACCATATTGGAATAGATAATGCACCTGTGTGTGTGTGTAAATATATATATATATATATATATATATATATATATATATATATATATATATATATATATATATATATACACACACACACAAAATGCAGTCTGGCATTTCTGTGCAACTAAGGTTTCAATCACCAATACTGAAGCAAAATGCATACCAAATTTGACCAACTGACGGAAAAAACAAACTGCAATGCTTACCATTTGAAAAAAGGCAATTGTCACCAGAATATTCTGTTCAAAACAATATTAATTTTGGACACACCGGATACCACCCCTGTGTTTTCATGACTCGCGATATGTTGGCCTACTCTGCACATACCATTGAAAAGATGTAATGTTAATTAATCCGGCTATGGAAATGAAATGTATTACTTTGGGCTGTGTCTGTCAGCATTTCGGTGAGCAATTAAGTCAGGTTTGTAGACGTTTTTACAAAATTCAACGTAGCAGTGCCAATAAATGGCTACAGATATTAAGGAAACTAAACTGATCGTGTAAAAGAATTAGTGAAGTTCAACATTTTATAAAAACAATCAGCTATTATGTTGAAGAGAACCAACAATGAATAGGATGTAATGTGTTTACAACTTCTCGCTTATGGAGAAAAAAAATGACTAAAGAATTTAGAAACAGACTATAAGCTAGGGAATTTCTTGAGAATCCATTCTAGTGTCAAGTTGACATGCTGTATAGCAGACAATAAAATGTGTGGGACAACTTCTTGTAAAATTAGAAACTTGAATTAAAATGCAGCCTTGTTTTAATGTATACATTTCCATCTTTTATATGATGTATTTATTTTATGATTCTAAAAGATACATAGTAAATAGGATTTTCTGGGTCACAAGTTCAAGATGGTCATGGAATGGGTCTTCATGTTGACATTTAAAAATTACATTTTCATATGCAATTAGGGTAGAAATGTGGGATATTTTTGTACACTTCATGAATATCACTTCCTTAAGAAATGGACGATCGTTCTTTCTTGATACAAATTGGATATTCAACTAAAAATCAACATGTAATCCAATGTTTACAGGAATGTCGCATCATTGTGAAGAAGTACCAAACACGCAGAATTGGCTGAAATGGTGGTATATATATATATATATATATATATATATATATATATATATATATATATATGATCCAAACATTGTTTATGTTGTCATCATTATGCACTATTAAGAAGGGCTCTGAGCTCATAAAATGTTCAAAAAGGGTAATTTTTAAAAATGTATTATAAATAAAGTGCAGAATACAAGCATTACAGTGAATATGGTACTTTACTGGCTAAAGAGAGGGCATAAAATAATAAAGACTAATTTCCCATTGTTATTTGTGAAAAGGAAATAAATTTAACAGAAAAAAGGATATGTGCGTGTGAAACAATTTAGCTAACTAATCAAACACTGAGGGGACAAAACACACACAAAATCAATACCATGAGTGGCACATTATACTTTCACCCATGTTTAACAGTTCTCTATGTTGATTACCTAAACATTTGTACAGAAAACCAATTCTCTTTCAGCTACAGTGACCTTGATCTTTGATCTTTTGACCCACAAATTAATGAGCATCTTCCGAACTCAAGTGTATGCCATCCATAAAGTTCTGTCCAGGTTTGTGATGTAAAACTAATGTTTTTGTGAAATTATAATTTCTTCATTCAGTCAATGACTTTGGTCTTTGACCTTTTGACCCATAATCCACAGGATTCTCATTCATTACCCCAAGTACAAGCCAACAACAAGATTTCATCCAGGTTTCTGAAATAACGTTATTATGCATAACCAGCTTCCTACTTTACATCACAGTAAATGTCACCTTGAGCATTTGACCCAAATATCAATAGGGTTATTATCTACCCAAAATGCAAGTCAATCACAAAATTTGACAATTGTAGATGGTGGACAACTTTAGCTACAGTACTGTGCTGGAACAGAATTGGCAGCATACAGATATATGGACAGATTGATAGATATATGGACAGATGTGACAGATATATGACAGATATATGGACAGATATCATTAAAACAATAGCGACATCTTACAGAGGGCTTTAAAAAAATACAAAACAAAACACACAAATCTCTACGGATTCTGGACAAAATTTACGTAAGTTACATCTACTGGCATCAGAACAGTTCGAGGCCTAATTTACAATGATCACATACTTATTCATCCCCAGACAATACAGTTTAACTCTAAAGACAAACAATATCCACAACCACTACATCAATTTCAGCACTACAATGGCAATTCACAATATGTGCATTAGCCTGGGTTACAGACTGTAAAATCTATCACTGGTAGCAAGAATCCTTCTTTTTTTATAGTTCTTTTATGTTTGTTTTTCATCAGAATAATCATTACTAATCAAGTGGTCACTGTTACCAATGATTATGTATATCTCAGTGTTGTCACGATATGGTCAATCGTAGGGATACTGGGTCCTACTCGTATTTATAGGTTACTGCATTTGTATGGGAAAATATGAACGAGTTTTCGGAATGAATACTGCACGAACTTGTGAGTGCAGTATATCCTTCTGACAAAACGAGTTCATATTTTCCCATACAAATGCAGTAACCTTTTTATTATATGCTCATTTTTTATTCTACCTAAGGTTTAATTATATAAACAAAATACACTACAAGAAACAACGTAAATGAATGAATGCCATATTCCAAACTAAATACACAAGCGCAGAGTTGACATTACAAAATGACATCATTATTAATGCGCACATAGCTCCACCCAGATAAATTTGAACTTAGTCGCGCAGTTAATATAACTTTCGAAAGAAAATGGCGTGTCTAGTTAAAATTGAAATTTGCAGTCATATTGTGAATGAATGCGCATTGCAACAACTTTTCCATTTGATCTGGAGTGAATATATTTTGGTATATTGTTTCGATTTGAGGAAAGTTTGTGATTTTGGTCTGGATTCATCTGTGCAAATTATACATGAAATACATCAGATTGAAGTGGCGCGGGAGAAGGTTGTTTACGTCTGCAAATGTGTTTCTGTTTCTGTCACTGAATGTTTGAAATCATAACGTGGGAAAAAATATGAAGTCTTTCAATTGCAATTTTCAAAAAGATGCTATGGAATTTAATGTGTATTTCATTTTGAGTGCAGTAAGGAGGATGCAATTGCACTTATCATCGAAATTACAGCACACTTTCGAAATGTGTAATCTAGATTGAAAACCTATGACATGGCTCATGTAATTCGGATTTGCAGAATTAAGAAAAAACATTTTGAGGAAATTCAGGATGTAAAACTGTAAGTTTATTTTACTTTGCCATTCTTATCACCAGCTAAAGAAAACAGTTATATGCCTTGTTATTTGTAGGGACCTAATCCGTCATTTATATAAGGTAGCTAGCCTAAATCCGTAACATTGTATCAACGCAAAATGTCAAGACAGCTGGGGTTTTTTGCAGTCCAGGAAACATGTTTTAGTTCATTCAGAAACAAATTTAAACAATCACAACGTAAAGAGCCTCTTACGCGAGTGTACATGATTTGTTTACAAATCAAAAGTGCTGGCGTCTGAGTCCATTGTTTATTTACAAAAGAAAGTAGTTCCTTTATTCACGTGAATGCTATATGTGTTCAATATCAGGGAATACTGAACGATTCTCACAATGTAAAGTTAACAGGGAAAAAAATGAGCATATAATAAATATGGGTTCTAGCTACAATAAGGCTAAGTGCAAGAATAATCTACATGTACTTAGACTGGTTTATGATAGAAACTAGAAACACAATAAGCACACCTACAAAATTTCAGATATTGGTAACCAGCCTTTTTTTAAAATAAAAACGGTATAAGCGGTCATCGTTATAGGGATTAAATAAAGGTCGGTGGAGTTTATCTCCATTTTTCCAATGCTATTGTTCATTACAGTGTTGAAATGCATATTTTGCCAAGACATCGCCATCATTGATTGCGTTCAGCAGCTGGTCACTCAAGATAGAGTGTTCATATAATAAAATCGATCCATGCATGACAGGTGGTCACTCATGACAAAGTGTTTATATAATAAAATCGATCCATGCATGACAGGTGGTCATTCATGACAGAGTGTTTATATAATAAAATCGATCCATGCATTACGATTGTGGTTGGAAATGACAGGTGGTCGCTCATAACAGGTTTTACTGTACATGAGCCATTCAAAAGCTTTTCATAAGAAGAAGAAAAAAAATCATTAATAAAAACTGCCATAATTACTGGACATCTAAATACTCTCACTTTATGAAGTCAAAAATATCTTATGATTTTTAATATTAGATTCACTATCAAACCACGTGGTTAATAATTTATATTTTCACCCAATTATATAAAAAAATAAAAAAATAAAACCGATCTTTACACAAAGCATGCTCATGCAATGTTAATGAAATCATTAGAAAAAATGAAGTATTTAAATGCACTCGGTCATTATACCTTTGTGATGGTAATCTAGAACTCATTTTACTTCAAAAGTCCCCAAAATCCATTACTGAAGTTTTAAGTAATAAAATTTATTCATAAACTGATTTACTATAGATATCTTTATCTGATAATAAGCCCCTCCTGAAATGTTTGATAAATCTAGTACGCTGGCCCCTGGTCTTATACTGGGAGAAATACTGCAAATTATTTATAAATGGCAAAGTACTGTGGTAATATGAACAACCATAATTGTTTTACTTTCTGGAAATGACTTTATAGCCATGGAGCAGGAAGGTGTAACTTTCAAAAGAAAATTAATGCAAATATGCACAAATGTTCTACTTCAAACTTGATCTAAATGCAAATTTTGTTTCATGTTCCTTCATATATAAAATATTTCTTTTCATTCACAAAGACTTATAATGCACATCAAGAAAGAATTTCAGTGCAACAAACAATGTTTTGCAAAAGAGATAACAATTAGAGATGAATGTGAGATAACTGTGCATGTACAAGTAACTTGTTTTAAAAAAAAGCAGTTTAAATAGGAAAAGCAAAAGTGATAAATTTGTATAAATGTATAAAAACTTTAACCAATAAAAAGCCCCACCCACCCACCATTTCAAACAAAATAAAGAAACAGAGCAGGTGCCCTTTAATTGACTTTACATTGTTTCATTCATAAAAGAAAATATTTGGAGGCTAGACTATAATATGCCTATTCAAGACAATGTGAACACCATCACAACATGAATGTAAAAGTCAATACTGTAAAGTGATGAAGGACATCAAAGTGAAGTAACAACATTCTGTTTATACACTGATTGTCATCCCTTACCATCAAATACCTTCAAACTGAAGGTGCTACCATGTTGTTAAAAAAAAAACAAGGAATAATGTTTTAAAACATAATGACCTAAAATCATGAAATCTACCTGAACATTTTTTATTTTCTTTAAAAAAACATCTTTAAATGTCTGTAAATTGTATTGCCTTAATATATTATTTAAAAAATCACATGGATATAAAGCTAGTGTTCCATCAAGCTTTGTCTCACCTGTGTTTGTGTGCTGATGTATCTCACAGTATTTTGTAAAAACTTTTTAATTTTAACATAAAGCCTTAATGTTGACACATTCATTGCTTCTGGGAAAAGTTATAATGATGCTGTATGAAACAGTGTACACCACCAGCACATTATGTGATTCCATACTATAACATGACTTTCTCCTGCTAAACTATCAAAATGGTTTTAAATGAGAAATCTTTATCTACAAATATATTAAAAAAGTGGTTTGTTCAATGTGGATAATGATTATTTATAAATTAGTTGACAAATCTTTTAGAAAATGTAAGAATGGCTAAATGCTTAGAAAGTGTGGCAATGTTAGGTACCGACTATTCAAAAGCAAATACAGTGTGAATAGTATTAGCAATGTGTATGAATTTTTAGAACCATTTTTGTAGTTGAAAAATATTGTTTAAAAAATATTAATAAAAATTCATTAGGAGTATTGTAGCTAAAGTGTACATTACTTTTCAAAACTTTCACAGTTATCTCAATTTGGAGTTAGTGCAATGTAAGTAAATTTTCCAACATTTGAAAGCAAAAGACAGGTGTTAAATTTTAAAAGGCAATGATTTCTAGCAAAGAGAACTTGAATTTGTCTCAAGTATTGAAATTAATCAAGTATCATTTAATTCAAAACTTATTTTCTTTTTATTAATCATTATACTCAGTAAAAAATATACATAAAGATTTTGAAATGCATGCATGAAGGATACCTAAGAACTTGCTTGTAGTAAATCTAGGACCTTGTTTGGCTGCTAAAATAAATTTTGAATGTGAAATAATTAGATAAAAGGTTTATGTACATTATGAATTTATAAGTCACCTACTGTATATACTTGCTTACATGTACAACTGTATAATGTGATTGCAGATCTGGGTCTGTGCAGTTTCTTTGGCGTAATCAGAATAACAAACAACACAGTCCCTAATCTGCTGATACATTGTGCTATAGAAAATCAGGATCTTTGTTATTTACAGTTTGACTCAACATATAAGTGAACATATATGTTATGTAAAAACTTTTCAGCTCTCAATTAATTATGAAAGAAATGTGACTATATAAGGTGGACCTTGGCGAAATGAACCACTAGGATGACTATAAAAGTATCAAAGTATTCCAATCACAATTTGAATAACTAGTCTGCATGTCAAAGTATTCCAATCACAATTTGAATAACTAGTCTGCATGTCAAAGTATTCCAATCACAATTTAAATAACTAGTCTGCATGTCAAAGTATTCCAATCACAATCTGAGTAACTAGTCTGCATATCAAAATATTCCAGTCACAATTTGAATAACTAGTCTGCATGTCTGATAGAATTAAATTTAATGCTGACACGTAAGTCTTGGTCTGATGAATAGATGGGCCGGGTTTATATATTTACCTTACAACAGATAATACACCCAATACATTTAACAATTTTTGACAAAAATTCACTAAACGTATCTTTGACAATAAGCCCATGCATCCCAATCATTTCAAAAAATGTAGAAAAGCATGGAACAAAGACCAAATCTAAATAAAAGTGAAAAGTTGCTGGAATATCAGTAGAATAAATTTTACAGACTATCGAACAAAAAAGTCTACTGACACACTTCTAGGGGATGGGAATTCAGCTCTAGACACTAGGTCAATCCAAGCTAGAATACTTAATGTGAATGCCTCAAATCGCGTAAATCTGAAACGCTTTGGGCCTTTGAGCGATCCCAGTTACGATAGCTGTTACGTTTAGTTTCAATATCAAGATATGTTCGAGGAGAGGAGACAGCATGGCCATATCCCATCCTAGATTCTGCAGGAAGTCAGGTGGTTGCAAGAGATATAAGGCGCAAAGAAAGATTACATTCAGATAGAACACAGAATTATCTTTTTAAAATAAAAAGTTCAATACTAACTTTTATGTATAATCCAGACAAAATTACAGATTTTTCATTAAATTTTGTTATAATTGTACTAAAGACAATTCATCTGTAAACATTAGGAATTTCACACCTTGATAGAGTATTCAAATAAATAATAACATAGTAAGATTAGAATGCAAAATGGTATTGGGGGAACACCATGTGTTTGGTTGAAGGAATTACTGTTATCGAAGTAATAAACATTTATTGAACCTAATGAAAATGGTGTAAAATATCTGTATCGCCTTTTCACTTTATGAAAAACAAAAAGAAATAATCAAGTGGCGGCAAGGGATAAAAAGCACAAAAATATGTAATAATGATTATAACAAATGCATTGAACTTGTTTTATAAGTAAGGTCAATGGAGCTAATTAATTATAAGATTATCCTTTATACTATTGTTTCATGGAATTTATGTATGATCATTCATCACACTACTAACCTTGTTTAACAGGACTGGGTGGACCTTGGTGAAAGGGACCACTAGGATGACCACCTGGATGACCATTTACAAGCTCATGGGGACTGCAAACATATATATTTTTATTTATGTTTTATTATATAAAGTGTGAAATATATAAAATTATTGGCAAAAACCTTTTTCATATGTTTTCATTTCTATCATGCTGCCAGGCAAAATGGGCACTGAAAAATTGTGTAAACTTCACCTGCTTCTATAGCAAAAGTCATACAGAACATATTGGCACATTTACTCATCTTAAATTCAATATAAACTGTTCTTTTAAAAATGTAATACTAATTTTGTTTAACCAAAATCTATTCAATGCTGATTACTGAATACTCTGCATATTAATTGTCATCAACAAACTTCCAGAAGAAAATTAGCTATGGACCTTTACATTGGTGGCCAGGTACTAATCTGGGTCAGGAAAAGAGCAGGTCAAGTCTAATTGATATAATATAGGTTAGTACAAATTTGTTTGTTTTTATGTGTAGCTTTTCACTGTGAAATTACAGTGCATGACATTCAATATGGATTGAACCAGATCACACCTTTAAACTGATCTTGTCCAAAAATGTCCATGTACTTTAACATTAATTTTGATGTTCTTCTCAGGGCATGTAAATAATAACTGTCCAAAGGATTATGGATGTATGAGGATCCAGATAAAGTGAATTACTGCCATTTAAAGGTATGAAGAGTCAAATTCTAAAAAATGACACCATTACTGAAATATCTGGCGTTGAAATCCTACATGAGCTGTACGACTTTTCCTATAGGAGGAAAGTGTAAACAACTTCACCCTGTCACTTTTTGTAGTTGTACACCAAGTGACAGTATATGATCCCTAGCCAAGTAGTTAATGTTATAGCCCCAGGTGAAATGTACTGCATGTGGCCTTAGTAGGTGTTCATATCAATGGTGCCAACAAAACAAATTCTTGCACATTCACAGGAATGTGTTTTAACAGCTGTTTGACCATTAACTCTTTTCTCTGCAAGATACTGCTGCCCAATTCGCACAAATTATCATTTGAAGGTGAAAATCATACCAACTTGTGTCTCAAAACTAAAACATTTATATGTAAATAATAATTTTAATTTTAATTATAGATTCAGTGGAAGACCTTTCTAAATATACACTGTGAAGAGTTTAACTGCCATGCTTGCATTATTATCTTCAAAAAAATCAGTCTAAAACAATAAGTGAACCTGCCATGGGGTAATAATGGTAGACATTACTGTATATTTGATGTACCTCTTCATGAAACCTGACTGTTGTAATTCACTGGACATATAAATTAAGGAAAATATACGATTTACAGAAAGAAAAGTCTAAATATTATGCTATAAAAGATGCTGTAAAAACAAAACAAAGCAGCAAAGCAAATAATATCCAACCAATACACGACATTATTACAAGTATGTAGAGAAATATAAAAAACTATAAATTTGCAATCTGACCTAGGGACTGTTGTAGCAAAGCTAGAAAGTGAGTATTTATATTAGGAAAATCCCTGCTTCTAAAAATGGATGCACCACAATGCTTCAGTTCATCATCAATGAATAACCAAAATAATGGAGTACCTAGATTATATCACTGTAATAAAAAAATAGGTATAAATAGTCATTCAACTGCTGCTAGAAAAAGCAATTTAATTTCTAAACTTTTAAAAACTTCACCAAAAGATGACAATCCCCAAAAATCACATTTAATTTATAATGAACTCCCTAAACATGTACATGTAGTTGTAAAGTGATGCTTCTCATCAGTGATCACTGTGGTTTGAATGGATGAACACTACAGTGTGAAGACACCTGTATATGTGCTCTCATTTTAACAGGGTTGTTTCAAACTAATTTACAAACGTTTTTGACTGCCATTTTCAACTTAATTTTTAGAAATCAAAAAAATTAAATTTGTTGTTTAAGTGGCAGTTGATTAACTAATTTTACCTATTCATAATTAATACAATCTAGGTACTCCTGTCAGTTCAAATTAATTACAATGTATAGTTTCTGCTTGGCTCTTTTGAAATCATATTGCCAAAATATACTGTATAATAACCCTCCATCCAAACACACACACCTTCAAGGAGAAAAAGACTTCACCTGATTGTGATATATTCATACACTTACAAATTGTGTTCATATTATGTATTACAAATACAAACAAATTCAATTTTCAAAAGAAAATAGTGGAATATTTTAGTTCAAACCAATGCACACTTCCTATGGCTTTATAAAATATATTCAGCATTCTCATATTTGACTGACATGTGATTATCAAATAAAATCTGTCACAGCTGTATTAATTATCCATGAAATTACATGTTCAATAACTGTCCATTTTTTCTGGCAAAAATGTAAGGGAGATATAAATTATCAGACTTATTTTGAACATAAAATAAGAAATAAATATAAGAACCTTTAACTATCAAAATATATTCAAATGTTTTTAATGATGAACACTAAATTAGTGAGGGCTATTGATGACTTCCTTCCTATCCACTGATAAGTGGAAACCGTTACTCTACACAATGACAGCTATATTGACTGATTTCAGGAACTTAGTAATTAATTAATATCGTCATACAATTATAAAGAGAAATAAAGAATTTGAACTGGCACTTGCCTGGCAAATTTTCTGAAAACAATGATTTTTGTAGTTTTCTCTCATATAAATATTTATTCAAATATCAACAGAACTACAAAGACATGATCAACACTATAAAGATGAATACGAAAGTACAACACATCCCTCTTAATTAAACAAAATTTACAGGATAAAAGTACTATCAGTTTTTGTTTGCTGAAACTTTTCTCAGTGTTTGCTATGTGAGTTTGGAATCATTCTTAAAATTACTGATTGTTTCCCGACACAATTTTTAAAAAAATCAGAATCTTCGAAATTTTTGTTGCACTACCCTTGCTGAATTCAATGAGTACCAACCATAACTGCTGTGTCTTTCAAATAGACCCTGCTCACTATCTTTGATGCATTAGAATGTATCGCTTTCACATACAAAAACTTATGATGTCAGTTTACTTTGACCTGCTAAACTTCAAAAGGACATAATGAATGGCAGTCAACTGTGGTGCTCTTTACTAAAGCATTCTGCTGAGTATCAAGAAATCTTATGACAGCTGTTGAAGACTTTAAACAATATACTCCCAAGAAGTGTGCATTACAGAATTTGTTCTAACATATACCAGAAGCCTACTTTTTTTGTTGCAAACAGTAGAACTTCGATTATCCAGCACCCGATTAACCGTCAGCCTCTGTTAACCATCAGGGCATTGAACATCAAAATATTAAAAACAGGTACATGTACATATGTATATATTATCATTTTCTGATGACCCGGTGTATTGTATAATACTTTTAATGTACATATTCTATTATCCATCTATTCTCATATCCGTCATGGTATCAGTCCCGCACCCTGGCGGATAATCAAAGTTCTAGTGTACTTAAAAATTTATTTGCCATTTATGGCAAGATCACTTCCAAGAATTAAAGTCTCAATATACATATTTTGATAATGAATGCTGAGAAAGATCGACAAAATGTTCTCATAATGTTCACATGATCTGGAAATTAAAAAATGTAATAGATACACTTTTAAAATAGGTCTACCATACCATAAACCTATTTTGAGTGGGAGGCCTACATACTACAGCTACTACTAACCTCTGTCGTGCTATGGGCTCTGAAAGTCTGTGTGGTGGTTTCAGTGGCTGTTGTCCACTTCTAGGCTGCTGTGGTGATGGCTTGCCTCGCCCTGTGGGGCTCATATACCCCTGTGGTGGAGAGCCAGAATAGACTGGATCCCTAAGAGGCAAATCCTGAGGGGGCTATTGCAGAGAAGGATTAGGTCATCAGTGCATGCTACTTTACTAGGGATGAAATAATGTGCAAGTTAGGAAACAAATAAACACTTTAAAAAATACATTCTGCTGTGCAAGAACCATATCAAAGTTGAAGGTGGGTATGTTTCTTTGTCTTTTTACATATATTTTATTTATAATAGCTTTTAACTAGTCCAACCAATTCCATGCAAATTTACAAAACAACCCTTCAGGAACCTATGTTTCTTATTTTAGCAGCACTGATGTTAAAATTTAGTTTCATAAGAAGTCTTCATATTTGATAGGGTTAAAATTTAGTTTCCTAAAATGTCTTCACATTTTAAAGGGTTAAAATTTAATTTCATAAGAAGTCTTTATATTTTATAGGGTTAAAATTTGCTTTCATAAAAAGTCTTCACATTTTATAGGGTCAAAATTTAGTTTCATAAGATGGCTTCACATTTTATAGGGTTAAAATTTGCTTTCATGAAAAGTCTTCACATTTTATAGGGTTCATAAAGTCATGAATCTTAGAAATTGATTACACACACTGCATGAACAGTTGCAGTGCACTGTGTAATGATTAACTAAATAAAAACTAAAAAAATATTAATAAATCTCAAGAAATAAATCACTGTTTAAATTTTTTGTCAACAAACACACTTGTGTGCATCCAATGTGTTGCCAAAACTTGTCAAACACTACCTGTACCTGAGATATGCACTGGCGCATAAATCTGCCATTTTGAAGACTTCCCAAAGAAGCACAGCATCCAAACTTTACCACATGCCCAATTGAGTGTTGATTTACTCCTAGTGATTTTGTTCTGAATCATGTTATCAAGGATTCGCTGCAACGATTTGGAAGCTGCCATGCAGTTGGAAGTGCAGTCTTCCATTTTATGAACACTATACCAACATTTGAATGGCATTTACCAATAATCAGACAAAGAAAGTGTGCAGTGGTGCATGGGGAGCACTTTGAGGAAATGCAGTGGTTTACTGTTCAGTAATACAGATCTTTGTTGTGCAGCGCACACATACTTCTCATACAGCAAGTCTCATACCACTCTGTGCGACTAATTTTTATTCAGCTACCTCTTTTGACTAATTGTTTGTAACTCACCATATAATATAACAGAATTAGTGGCTGCAGTCATGACAATATCTCCAAGTAAACCCCATACTTTGTTGTCTATTTCAACTGCAATCCCAAGGGCCTTTCAAATTCACTCTACACCAACGCTCATACAACTACATCAAACTGCATTATATTTGAATCAATGAAAGGCCGAATAACAGTGGGAATTAAAGCTGTATTGTCTATGCATGATAAACCAGTTTCTTAAATTATTACATAAAGTCAACATTTATCACTGTGCTCTTCAAACAGCAACTTGATTGCTGCCACTGACACTTTTTAGTAATTTAAACAAAAATACATATTTCACTAAAATTTTACAATGTGGCTTTCATATATTACCATTCTGAAGAAAATGATGGCCACTAAAGGATAGCTGGGAATTTACATTCAAACAGATCAATACTCAGTGAGAAAGACAGAGAACTAGATAATATAACAGACAAGCAAACAAACAGAAAAATTATTATTATTATTATTATTATTATTATTATTATTATAGACATATATAACTGAGAGGTAAGCAGAGATAACAAAGACAGTTCACTGTCAGAAAGATAGCTAAGATACATGAAATGACAGAAGACAAATCAACAGGATGAATAATAATGAAAAGTACCATTACTGTTGTCAAGAAGACAAATCAACAGGATGAATAATAATGAAAAGTAACATTACTGTTGTCAAGTAGTGGCCATTGCCAATTTTTAAATAACATACTGGAAGACGGTTATTTGGTACTGATTGCACAGTTCGTCCACCACTCCCTGGCGCTGGTCGCATGTTCTGTGTTGGATCTCCAACGTAAGTGGGATAGTGTTCAGGGTAGTGTCCCTGCTGTCTGGGCATGTTTTGCCAGGATGGCTGCTTAAGAATTCTGAAAAGGCAATAGATTAATACTATATAGTTAGTATATATCCCATGGAAGCATTCATTATTCTACATCAGAATACTGAACATTTTCTATAATCATCAATGCATAGACAAAACTGCACATGTATTTTGTTCTGAGTGAGGTGAAAGAACAAGTCATACACCATATCAAACAAGTTCCCCAACTCGGAACAAAGCACATATGTGGTTTAGTATTTATTACATATCCCCATTTTATTCATACATTCTTTTTAATTGTAGTAATGTATACTGCAAAAAAAATAATTAGGCAGTTGTTGTTTTATGAAAAATATTGTACAACCCTCTGAAAAATCCCCACGTGACATACATAACTGGGGCTAGACATTTCAAGATGGTGTAACCAGGCTTAAGATTTTCAAGATGGCTGCTATGGTGATACTGGATGTCAGATAGGAACCATTTTCATTTATGACCAACCAGGCATCATAAGAATTTGCTTGGTGAAAACCACATATAGATTTTCCAATCATCCAGGAGGTGCACTGACAACATGATTTTCAAGATGTCTACCATGGTGGCCATACTGGAGGTCAGATCAGCACCACTTTCACTTAGGACTAAGTAGCTGTCACAAGAAGTCTTCTGGGGGAAAACCCTAACTTTACATTTAGTAGGAGCATTGATACAAATATTTTTGAGATCGCTGTCATGGCAGTAATATTTCACGTTAGATCAGTACCATTTTCATTTAGGACCAACTAGACATCAACAGAATTTACTTGGTAAAAGCCATGTTGATATGACCATTCAACAAGGCGCAGTAGTGATAAGATTTCAAGATGGCAGCCATAATGGATGTCAGATTGGCACTATTTTCATACAGGATCAGCTAAACATTATAGGAGGCATTCAAGTGAAAACCCCATGTTGATATGACCATCCATTCAGGACGAGTAGCAATAACAAGCATCCATCACAGTATCACTTTATAGGAGGCATTCAAGTGAAAACCCAATGTTGATATGACCATCCATTCAGGACGAGTAGCAATAACAAGCATCCATCACAGTATCACATTATAGGAGGCATTCAAGTGAAAACCCAATGTTGATATGACCATCCATTCAGGATGAGTAGCAATAACAAGCATCCATCACAGTATCACATTATAGGAGGCATTCAAGTGAAAACCCCATGTTGATATGACCATCCATTCAGGACAAGCATCCATTATAATGTCACATGTATTCATCATAAGCAAACCCAAATAAACTAAAGCCAGAACTAAACCCATCAAAAGGTTTGCAATGATGAAGTCAACAAGACAGCGATTTAAACTTCTTCAATGAAAGAAATCGGCAGTAGCCGAGTACAATTTCATGTAATTTTTGCTAATAAACATGACACATTAAAGTTACACTGTCCCAGGAGCAAGGAACACAAATGTCTAGATAAAATGAAAATTAACTGAAAAGAAAGAGAAAAGACCAAAAATATGTACGTTTTATTAGAACCTGAATGTATCACTGCAAATCTTTTTGACGAACAATGATAAATTAGTGAAATACAAAAACTAATGAGTTATCTACGGTGTGTGATTTTACCAAGAAATTATGCTGACCTATACCCTGATGGTGCTTTGATGTCAGGATGTTAAAACAAAATTGAAACACAAATGCCACTTGAAAAGACTTAAAGCATTTATTTTTTAGAGTGTTGCCAACTGAAGGCATTAACCAACTTTTTTATGGCTCAATATTTCATCATATCTTTTGTTATTTTATTCTGAAACATTTTGTGAAAAAAAACTTAGAAAATATGTCATTTCTTATTAAAGTTTTGAACTTCATGACGATAAATCCCAGTTTCTGCACATTATAAAATGATCAATATTTCAAACTTTGATCTGCCAGTATTGAATGCATATTTTTATAATGCTAATGAATTAGCTGCCTATATTTTGCATTTTCCATAATATTAAAAAAACTGGGATCTGCATCTACCTCTGTTTTATGATCAGATTCTTGTGTTATCTGGGCACCCTAAAATGAGGGTGTAGTGACTTGCACAAATGAGATATATCAAGGTTTTGTGTTATCTGGGCACCCTAAAATGAGGGTGTAGTGACTTGCACAAATGAGATGTATCAGTTTTTGAGTTATCTGGGCACCCTAGAATGAGGGAGTGGTGACTTGCACAAATGAGATATATCAGTTTTTGTGTTATCTGGGCACCCTAAAATGAGGGTGTAGTGACTTGCATAAATGAGATATATCAGTTTTTGTGTTATCTGGGCACCCTAGAATGAGGGTGTAGTGACTTGCACAAATGAGATATATCAGTTTTTGTGTTATCTGGGCACACTAAAATGAGGGAGTGGTGACTTGCACAAATGAGATATATCAGGTTTTTTAGTTATCTGGGCACACTAAAATGAGAGAGTGGTGACTTGCACAAATGAGATATCAGGTTTTCGAGTTATCTGGGCACACTAAAATGAGGGAGTGGTGACTTGCACAAATGAGATATACCAAGGTTTTGTGTTATTTGGGCACACTAAAATGAGGGAGTGGTGACTTGCACAAATGAGATATATCAAGGTTTTGTGTTATCTGGGCACCCTAGAATGAGGGAGTGGTGACTTGCACAAATGAGATATATCAAGGTTTTGTGTTATCTGGGTACACTAAAATGAGGGTGTGGTGACTTGCACAACTAAGATATAACTGGACATTTATTACAGCTTTCTTTATGTAGGAAATCTAGTGGCAATGAAATTTATGCAAAATAAGTAATCAAATACAAATAATGATAAACAAAAACTTTTAAAATTCTAAATTTATCAGTATTTGCTATTTAAGAGTTTAGTTGTGAACTCAAAACTGCTAAAAAGTTACTGTATATCACGCTTATAAGCAGAGTTCCATTACAAACAACATAGACCCTGATCTGCCATAAGTCCCATTACAAACAACACAGACCCTGATCTGCCATAAGTCCAACTACAAACTACATAGACCCTGACCTGCCATAAGTCCCACTACAAACAACATAGACCCTGATCTGCCATAAGTCCCATTACAAACAACATAGACCCTGATCTGTCATAAGTCCCACTACAAACTATACAGACCCTGACCTGCCACAAGTCCCATTACAAACTAAATAGACCCTGACCTGCCATAAGTCCCATTACAAACTACACAAACCATGACCTGCCATAAGTCCCACTACAAACTACACAGACCCTGACCTGCCATAAGTCCCATTACAAACAACACAGACCCTGACCTGCCATAAGTCCCATTACAAACACCATTGACCCTGACCTGCCATAAGTCCCATTACAAACTACACAGACCCTGATCTTCCATAAGTCCCATTACAAACTACACAGACCCTGACCTGCCATAAGTCACACTACAAACAACATAGACCCTGATCTGCCATAAGTCCCATTACAAACAACATAGACCCTGATTTGCCATAAGTCCCACTACAAACTACACAGACCCTGACCTGCCATAAGTCCCACTACAAACTACACAAACTCTGACCTGCCATAAGTCCCATTACAAACTACACAGACCCTGACCTGTCATAAGTCCCATTACAAACTAAACAGACCCTGTCCCACTACAAACTACACAGACCCTGACCTGCCACAAGTCCCATTACAAACTACACAGACCCTGACCTGTCATAAGTCCCATTACAAACTACACTGACCCTGACCTGCCATAAGTCCCACTACAAACTACATAGACCCTGATCTGCCATAAGTCCCATTACAAACAACACAGACCCTGACCTGCCATCATAGGGTTAGGATCCATGTGGTTTATTTTTTTGATGACACAAAACAAATGCATAGGCCCTGATCATGTGATGGCAGATCTGGGTCTATGCACTTTGCAGTTTGACTCAACTTATAAGCCATTGTCGACAGCAATTTAGTTATCTTGCTGTTGTTGTTCTAGGGTTTAACGCCATTTTTCAGCACAAGATAGGCTATACATGGCGGCCAGTATAACTGGTGGAAGAACCCTGGAAAACCCAGGGAAGAACCACCAACCCACGAGAAGCTACTGGCAGGCTTTTCCACGTACCCACGCTAGCCGAGCCTTGGACTCGAACCCACACAGACAGAGGTGAGATGGCAGTGATCCGGAACGGTGAACGCTTTAGACCACTCGGCCACTCGGGGCCCCCAATTTAGTTATCTGACATTTAGTCAATTCAATAACTACAATAAACAAGCCTGAGTGAAATGAGTTTCAGTAAGATGTATACAGTGGAACCCTGCATTAACACACTAATTGGGGTCAAAAAAATTGGATCGGTGTTAATAGTGGGGGATCATTAATGCAGGGTTTTACAGTATTTTACTTTTTTCAGAGAACAACTCATTGGCACATATATGTGTATTCATATCTATTGTATATCATGATTAGGGTATCAACACCGTTGACTATCGTGCCGACGTGGCATGCAGTTCATCTATAATGCATGTAATTCCATTGAAAAATTGCACACAGATTCTAAATATTCAATAATTTTGTCTCAGATCATTGTATCTGGATTCAACGTTTAACTAGCATGAACAGAGTATTAACACCATTTACTTGCCGTCTGATATCATACTGTGAGGGCTTGCATTTAATCCATAATACATGTAATTCCATTGCAAAAATTGCATACATATTTAAACTATTCAATAATTTTGTCACAGATTATTATGTGTCTGAATTCAGTGTGAAAAATTAACAGCAAAATTAGGTTAAGAAAGACGAAGCACATGTGCAGTTCATTACGTTCCAGGGTCTATGAATGGTGTCTGTACAAATTTTATACTTCAAACATTTTCTCATATGCGTTTCTGTGTACATTTATCCATTTTAAATTTTCAATAATTAATGCTTGTACATCTATTCGTTTGAACGACTACAGCAAAAATAATTAACAATCAACGCAAGCTTTCAGCATGCATAGAACTTTTACTTCAGATTTTGTGAAGATCAAAAGAAACGTTTGAAAACTACTATACTAATCATTGCGCAAAGTACAGAGAATGACCTGTGATTTGTGAACTTGCTTTTCCATAACATAAATTTTTATATTAAAAAAAGGAAATTAAAAACGAGTTCATAAGCAAACACCAAACACATGTAAAACCCGAGAGCTAAGTGAGTAGGCCTGCAATGGTCAAGAGTCACTTTCATAAAAAAAATTTAAGCTGAACACATGCACAATTTCATACCCTGTAAGTTGACCAGCTAGTAAAGTGGACATTATTTACTGGTCAACTGACTGTGTCTAATAACACTGCAAGCCCGGCAAACATGTTGGCGGTTTTCATTTTTTGATGTTTATTAAAATGTGAGAATCTTTTATCAGACACCGCAATGCCTGCTGCATGGTTGTGTATGCAGTTAAAGAAGAAATACATGTCAGTTATTGTTTGAGCAATGATTATATAAAGAATTAATTGAAAACAATCACAAAGATGACTTACTGGCTTTATTCATGGATCAGTAATAAGTAACATTTTCAATAATGTTTATTTTTGCATAAAACACTTCAAGAACCTGGTGAAATTGTTAAATTTCAGAAGCAACGCCACAATCATATTATAAACAAATTCATACGCAAACTCTTCCCCAAAATGATAATAAATGTTTTACACACTATTTCTCGTACTTTAAACAAATATTTTTCTAGGTACAAGAAAAATACATGTACATGTATTTCAAATTTCAGGAACCATGCCACGATTGTATTATATTCAAATTCATACAGGATCCCTTCCCCAAAATGGTAATACATTTTTTATACACTATTTCACATACTCTGAACAAAAAATACTTTATCATTTGCAAATGAATATCAAAATTTTGGGAGCCACGCAACAACAGCATTATATCTGAATTCGCATTATCGTGGGACGCATTATAGTGGGGTCTCAATGTATATGCATATATGACAGCTCACTCAATTATTCACAAAGCTGAGATACCTCTTGATTGTTTTCTTTTTTAGAGGAAAATTTACAGTAAAATGTACAATATTGAATCTGTAGATTAATCAATTTTGTTGTACGTTTGTTTTTAATTTTAAATTATTATTTTATTGGAATGAGGTTTGAATTTTAAGCCCCTGTGGACCAATGAAAAATTTTGCAAATGTATTATGGTCACACATAAATCCTACCTCTCTAAATCCTCAACTCTCTTTAGCAATCGTTCATTGTCTCTGTACAGAATCTGCTGGTCTCGTTTTTGAGTCTCTCTCAGATTTTGAAGATCAGCATTGTCAGACCTGCAAAATAAGGTTTTATGATATATATATATATATATATATATATATATATATATGAGGAACTTGTTAATTTCACCACAATGAAAATTACTGTTACCATGAGAGATCCTAGCCCTCACTGCTTATCATGTGCCTCTCAATTTGAGTAAATGGGATGTGCATTAACTTTAAAACTTATCTGTCCAGCTGGATATGTCAGACCTAAGTTTAACAACTTTCTCATCAGTAGATGCTATTTCAAGTTTGGTCAACATTCCTAAAATTATCTAAAAAGTAAGCAGACCATACATTTCCAGGGAATCTTTTTTTATACACCAAAGGATTTCACATGTCCTTCACTCATGTGAGTTCTGAACAGCATTTTCATCAGTCGTGGGCAAGAGGGAAACTGATAATGCTAAACCTTGTGATCTGTCAGTACCCTTCAGCAAGAGGGAAACTGATAATGCTAAACTTTGTGATCTGGCAGTACTTTAGGCTAAGAAACCCCATGAGAAGACATATAGGTCATGTGGCTAGTCAGTATGCAAGTCCAAAGTGACAATCAGTTATTGTTTTATAGCCCCTGACAAAGTTGTCGAAGTTACCCTTGTGTTTTATAAGACTCTTTAAAAGACAATCAGACTTGGATTAGTACTACTTCCTTTACACTGTACTAAGTTTACAGTGATTCTGTCCTATAGCAATTTTTGCATGCTTTGTCTGCAAAATTAAAAAGCAGCCTTTCCTTGCACATTGTTTTTGCAAGAAACTATAGCCAACCATGCATGGTTACAGATGAACAAAAGGGTTTCATTCTTGTAGGAAATCCACTCCAACTATATCTTGATTTGGTGCCAAGATCGAGAATGTTATTGAAGCACATGGCCCTGCAATTTCAGGCAACAGGGCTAGTATCACCCTTATCACCTTTGGCAACATCAAGAGTGAGGAACATTAGGGTTTCATTCTAATAGGAAACCCACTGCAACTATATCTAATGTTGATATGGCTCATGACACTAAGACTGAGCATGTTGTTGGAGTTCAGAGGACTGCAGAAGGCTTCTCAATCAGCAGGGCTAGTATTACCCTCTATACCTTGAGCAATGTCAATAGGGCTATATGACACAAACAATGTCAATAGGGCTACATGACACAAACAATGTCAACAGGGCTACATGACACAAACAATGTCAATAGGGCTACATGACACAAACAATGTCAATAGGGCTACATGACACAAACAATGTCACTTACAAACCAATAACAGTGTAATGCAAATTAACAGTTGTGGCAGCAAACAAGCTGATCTCCTAAAAAAGTAATCTGTACCATCACTTCAAAAACAAATGTTGCCTGTGACATTCTCTATAAAGGACACACAGAAGCATGCATTTCAAACATCCAAAGCTGATGACAGTGGCAAGGAATCCCCCATTGACAATGATGATGACTCACTCACACACTCAGGCAACACCAGGGAATGAATTAGAAGGCCTATTTACAGAAAGAACTGTAAAAGGACTTCCTCAAGGCTCCTCAGTGGATTTTATGGCAGAGCTGTCCAGGATCATACTGGGCTGTCAGTTTCTGACAAATTGGCTACTGTTGTCAGTTTTGCCCAAAAAAAGTAATTGCAGCCAATGAAATGTTAATAGTATCGTAGGTAAATCTAAAAATTTGGTTACAAATTGCAGACTATAATAAGTTTCCTGATATCCAAGTACAAAACATTCAGGGGCATATAATCAGTGTCATAATCCCCTCATATCCACCCCAATGGACTTTTTTCTCATGAATGAAAATAGTAACTGGCATCAAGAAGTGTCCTAATGCAATGCTTTGGCAAACAACATATTTTCACCAATAGTTTATGTACAAGTTCTATTTTATTAAAGGACACACTCAGTCCAGTACATGCTCCAAAATGAAATCTACATTAAAACAACAACAAATAGTCCCATGGTCAAAAGAAGCAGCAGACCAAATGGGGACAGGGCTCAGCTGAGCTGTGCAGGCTGCAACCAATAATGACTTTTCTGTAGATACTTGTAGGGATAATTGTGTCCTTATCTTTGCAGTGACAATAATGCCTTTTCTGTAGATATTTGTATGGATACTCTTGTCCTTATCTTTGCAGTGACAATAATGCCATTTCTGTAGATATTTGTATGGATACTTTTGTCCTTATCTTTGCAGTGACAATAATGCCTTTTCTGTAGATATTTGTATGGATACTTTTGTCCTTATCTTTGCAGTGACAATAATGCCTTTTCTGTAGATATTTGTATGGATACGTTTGTCCTTATCTTTGCAGTGACAATAATGCCTTTTCTGTAGATATTTGTATGGATACTTTTGTCCTTATCTTTGCAGTGAGAATGATGCCTTTTCTGTAGATACTTGTATGGATACTTTTGTACTTAGCTTTGCAGTGTCAATGATGCCTTTTCTGTAAGCACTTGTATGGATACTTTTGTACTTATCTTTGCAGTGACAATGAATCCTTTTTTCTGTAGATATTTGTATGGATATTTCTGTCCTTATCTTTGTAGTGACAATGATACCTTTTTTGTAAGTACTTGTATAAATACTTTTGTACTTATCTTTGCAGTGACGATGATGCCTTTTCTGTACATACTTGTATAGATGCTTTTGTACTCCTCTTTGCAGTGATGATGATGACTATTCTGTAGATACTTGTATGGATACTTTTGTACTTATCTTTGCCATGTCAATGATGCCTTTTCTGTAGAAAACATGTATGGATACTTTTGTACTTATCTTTGCCATGTCAATGATGCCTTTTCTGTAGAAAACATGTATGGATACTTTTGTACTTATCTTTGCCATGTCAATGATGTCTTTTCTGTATATACTTGTATGGATACTTTTGTCCTTATCTTTGCAGTGTCAATGATGCCTTTGTGGCAATACTTTTGTCCTTATCTTTATCAACAGAAATCTTGGGGTGATGCAATTTAGATGCCAGGAAAAGCCTCCAAAAGGCATTCAATTGCACAAAAATCATTTGTGGCCAAGGCTCTGCCCCAGGCCCTGCTAGGGGAGCTCACAGCGCTCCTCAAAACCCCCTACCTGGTGGGAGGAGTGCCATTTACCCTTATTATGCCACTGTGTGGCACATTAACTTTCTTGAACTAAAAGCAAGTTCCAGATAAAATATCCTGTCCCTGAACAATAAATGAGGATTTGCTCCATTCTTGGCAATGTCTCCCACAATCAGCACCAGTATACATTCTTGGCACCCTATCCATCCTTGGGTCGCAAAATCTGGGTCACAGTTCCTGCCTATTATAATGTCATCCCTGAACATGCAAACACTCCAAGAATTCCATTATTACTAGTTCAACTTTTCACATGGAAGAAAAGATAAACATCAACTCTAAAACAATTAAAATCCAAGAAAACATGCAAACACTCCAAGAATTCCATTATTACTAGTTCAACTTTTCACATGGAAGAAAAGATAAACATCAACTATAAAACAATTAAAATCCAAGAAAACATGCAAACACTCCAAGAATGCCATTATTACTAGTTCCACTTTTCACAGTGAAGAAAAGATAAACATCAACCATAAAACAATTAAAATCCAAGAAAACATGCAAACACTCCAAGAATTCCATTATTACTAGTTCAACTTTTCACATGGAAGAAAAGATAAGCATCAACTATAAAACAATTAAAATCCAAGAAAACATGCAAACACTCCAAGAATGCCATTATTACTAGTTCAACTTTTCACATGGAAGAAAAGATAAGCATCAACTATAAAACAATTAAAATCCAAGAAAACATGCAAACACTCCAAGAATTCCATTATTACTAGTTCAACTTTTCACATGGAAGAAAAGATAAACATCAACTATAAAACAATTAAAATCCAAGAAAACATGCAAACACTCCAAGAATGCCATTATTACTAGTTCCACTTTTCACAGTGAAGAAAAGATAAACATCAACCATAAAACAATTAAAATCCAAGAAAACATGCAAACACTCCAAGAATTCCATTATTACTAGTTCAACTTTTCACATGGAAGAAAAGATAAGCATCAACTATAAAACAATTAAAATCCAAGAAAACATGCAAACACTCCAAGAATTCCATTATTACTAGTTCCACTTTTCACAGTGAAGAAAAGATAAACATCAACTATAAAACAATTAAACTCCAAGAAAACATGCAAAGGTGACTGATTCCAACTTGAAGTGACATGTTGAAGGTATCAACCAAGTTATATGTACAAACTCCACTGACAGATTTAAGCAATGTTTTTGTTTCAAAATTATTTGTTTGAAATCCATAGTATAAACTGCATTTTCAAATCAACAGTTAGAAAATTAGCTTGTGGTCATATCTGAATCAAGAAATATCTTATCATA
The DNA here is from genome assembly GCA_028554795.2 of Sinohyriopsis cumingii. NCBI lineage: Eukaryota > Metazoa > Mollusca > Bivalvia > Unionida > Unionidae > Sinohyriopsis > Sinohyriopsis cumingii. The sequence continues at coordinate 3,722,770 of CM068842.1, read as the reverse complement.
TATTTTAAGATTCACATGCATACATAATAAGAAAGGTAACTATATTTCATGACCATTTACCTGTTTGGCATCATTGTACCAGGATAGTTCAATACACAACCAATAATGGTGTAGCCTGTGAATACAGTTTAAGCTGTTTTTTTTTTATTTCTGAGAAGTGATACATCCATTCAAACATCATTTTGACTTTCCCATTTGGACTGACAATAAATCATTTTGACTTTCCCATTTGGACTGACAATAAATCATTTTAACTTTCCCATTTGGACTGACAATACATCATTTTAACTTTCCCATTTGTACTGACAATACATCATTTTAACTTTCCCATTTGTACTGACAATACATCATTTTGACTTTCACATTTGTACTGACAACACATCATTTTGACTTTCCCATTTGTACTGACAATACATCATTTTGACTTTCCCATTTGTACTGACAACACATAATTTTTACTTTCCCATTTGTACTGACAATACATCGTTTTGACTTTCACATTTGTACTGACAATAAATCATTTTGACTTTACCATTTGTACTGACAATACATAATTTTAACTTTCCCATTTGTACTGACAATATATCAGTTTTACTTTCACATTTGTACTGACAATACATCATTTTGACTTTCCCATTTGTACTGACAATACATCATTTTGACTTTCACATTTGTACTGACAATACATCATTTTAACTTCATCCATCAATGTTTTTGTTCAGGAACATGATGAAAGTAATCCTTCATAATGCATCAGTATAGAATGGGAAGTCTGCCTTCAGGATCAGATGTTTGCATCAGACATATGCACAGCTTTGTGCCAATGCAAAATTCTGACAATCGGGTAGAAGTCTGTACATCAGACATGCACAGCTTAGTGCTTGATGCAAAATTCTAACCATAGGGTAGAATTCTGTACATCACACATGCACAGCTTAGTGCTTGATGGAAAATTCTAACCATAGGGTATAATTATGTACATTGGACATGCACAGCTTAGTGCTTGATGCAAAATTCTGCCCTAGGGTAGAATTTGTATATAGGACATATGCAGAGCTTAGTGCCAATGCAAAATTCTGACCCTAGGGTAGAATTCTGTACATCAGACATATGCACAGCTTAGTGCCAGTGCAAAATTCTGACCCTAGGGTATTCTGTACATTAGACACAAGCCTTGAATATATTGCAAAATTCTGGAATTTTCCTATTATACACTAATGCATAGGAAGGATTCTATTATTCACAAAGAATCAAAAATAATTTGGTCCTGAAATATACTAATAAGTTCAACCATCTAATGGATAAGAAATGCACTTTGGAATTTTCATTACCAATTTCTGACTAATATTTTCTTTTTTTAATTCCCCTCCTTCACTGAAATTTTTCTTTCAAACAAACAAGTTTCATTTATAATTGCAGAATTATCTATTTATGCATTTTTTGGGTCAAGAAAGTCGTTTCCTTACAACAATTACATAATCTCAAAATGATGTTATACTAACAGATGACAGTGATTCTGAGACAAAATCTGCAGAAAACAACATAAGCCCCAAACTCTTCCACTGCCGATGCATGGTTTTTATTGAAATGAAATGCAATCTATAAATTCGATTGGTATTGGCAATTTTGGAAATAATGCTAAACCAAAATAGGAATAAAGAATACTGACCCTGGTATACGGAATATTGTGGTTAATTTGGGTTAATGCTGTGCAGCAAACAAGGAATTAACCAAAACTATCTTTAATGTAACTGTGCAAGATGTAACTAGCCTATAACTTCTCAAAGTAAACCAGTAGACCAGAGAGAGAGAGAGAGAGAGATCAAAACTAGTTTAAAGTCCAAGAATTAAGTGACATGTGTAATTTTATCTGGCTCCAAAAGGGAAAAGATCTTTGAATATTGTTACCTGATCTGTCAATTACATGTCCAACTGTCTTAACAGCCAGGTATGACACCTGTGCAAGCCCCATTTTCTCAAAAGTTTCTAATCAAGAATGTCATGCCTCAGCTCGAACTCCAAAACCAAATAGGATGCACCTATGTCTTGACAATTTTGGCTGCCTATCAGAGTGACTAAAGTGAAGAAAAATCTGGTTTTATTCTAATTAAACTTAATGACAATCAAAGTGTTGGGACATTAAGCTTCAATGTACTCAACATATTTAGTAAATACCATGTCAGTATGTATGTATGTGTGTGTGTATGTGTGTGTGTGCGTGCGTGCGTGCATGTGTGCGTGCATGCGTATGTATGTATGTATGTATGTATGTATGTATGTATGTATGTATGTATGTATACACCTGTCCAATTATACGGTCTACCCTATATCTCTTACAAGTGTTTCAAATTTACCTTAGTGCTTCATTTTCCACCATGTACTCCTGTAACATTTCATAAAGACCCATGTCATCTTTAGTGCCATTTTGTTTCTCTGGAAATAAAAGATACCTGTGACTGAATTTAGTTTAGCATTTAACAACATAGCAATACAAGCAGGTTATTTAGTACTGGGAGTAAAGTGTCTTGCCCATGAACACACTACAGTAGCCAATCCAGGCTGATGCAGAGATTATGTCAGGATTATATCTACTGGGGAGGGAGAAATCTCCCCCACCCACAACCCTTCACAAAAAGAAAGCATGAAGTAGACAATAAGATGAGACAAGGGAATAGACATAGTTCAATATTTACCTAACACTTTAATATCCATCTCTTTTTCTTCTTACTACACCCTGTTAGGGCTCTGATGAATTAAAATCCTCAATCCCTGTAGTTGTGTAAATAATAATATGATGATTGTTTCTGAGCTTAATCTGTTCCTTATCTGTGTATGAATATTGTTCTGTGCTAAGAATCCCCTTTCACAGTCTGTTGTCTGGTGGGGTATATGACTACTCAAGTCCAGTGGCAATTGGTGAGTGTCAAAACAATAGGTATGGATACACTGGGAACTGTAACTGCAGACCCTCCCACACATTACTCAGGGCATAGGGTTGGTTTAACTGAACTGAAGCAATATGGTAAATAGAATTCAGTCATATGCAGACAGGAATGATGTGATGCTTTGAAGCCAATCTACAGGCCAGTCACCAGGAGCATCTCTAATGCTAAGTACTGACACCACACTGATCACTGACAGAGAAAAGATACCTCAAAGATGAGTAAACACTTCAACAACATACCCAGTCAACAATCATCTATCAGCAAGGAGGTAAATGACTGATTGGTCCAATTGAATATCAACATAACTCTTGGTGATACTCCAGTACTGACTGTAACTGAGAAAGCAATTAACTTGCTGTCCAATGGCAATGCACCTGGAGCAGATGCTATACATCCGAAGATAAGAAATCCAGAGGCTCACACATGGCATCCAACTGACTGAACTCTTCTGGTTAATGTGGACTATGGGAATTGTACCCCTGGAGTACAAGGATACATCCATCCTCCACTTGTACCAGCTGAAAGGCAACAGACAATCCTGTGACAGTCATTAGGGCATCTCCTTGCTATTAGCAGCCTGCAAAATACCCACCAGACTTCTGCTGAATTGCCTTGTGCATCACATCATTCAAGGGCTACTATCTGAGAGTCAGAATGGCTTTTGGAAAGGACATAGGACTTCAAACATGGTGTTTGTAGCTCGTCAAATCCAGGAGAAATGCCAGGAACATAACTCCAACCTGTCCACAATATTCATCAATCTGACAAAAGCTTTTGACACAATCAGCCATGGAGTCCCTTGGAAGAGCATGGAAAAATTTGGCTGCTCATAGAAATTCATGAAGATGGTTTGGCAATTCCATAACGGCATGCCCACATGTGTCATGGACAATGGCAAGTCATCTGAACCATTCAAAGTCACCACTGGAGTCAAGCAAGGCTGTGTGTCGGCCTCATCTCTCTTCAATATATGTTCTCTGTCATGCTTACTGAAGCCTTTGGTGACTATGACACTAAGATTAACATCATATAATAATAATAATAATAATAATAATGCTTTATTTATAGAGGGTGACTCATTAGTCAAGGACTATTCTCCCTTGAGGCCCTCTTATGCACATTATATGAAGATAGCAATAATTAGCGTTTATTTTAACATGTTTAGTATTAAAATACTAAATTCCATTATCTATTAGAAACACATACATGCTCATGATATCTCTTCTTAAATACTCTAATATTTTCAGCAGATTTTATATGTAGTGGAAGCTTATTCCACAGAACTGTACCAGAGTATTAAAAACTCTTTTTAAGTTGCTCTGTTCTTGGTTTTGGTGCTAGAAGGTTTCCATGTGATATTGATTTCAACTGGTCTTGTGTTGAAAGAGGCCTGAATAAGTCCTGAAGATACTCTGGTGCAGTTCCATGTAGACATTTATATAAAAGAACTGTCTTGTGAAAATCTATCCTGTCATATATTGTGAACCATTTGAGTTCTGTAAATAATGCTTTTGAGGGATGATCAACAGATGCATCTCAAATTACACATGCTGCTCGTTTCTGAAGTTTATAAATCCTGTCAAGCTCAGATTTAGCACAGTTTCCCCATACATTAGAACAATAATCCATTGTTGGAAGAATATACGACTTGTAGTATAGATTGCGAGTTTCCATAGGTAAATATTTCTTGATTCTGCTGAGAAGGGCAATTTTGGATGACAGTGTTTTACAAAGCTTATCAATATGGTCATTCCATAATAAATTATTATCTATGGACACACCTACAAGCCTTTCATGTTTGACATTTTCTAATAGATGATTATTTATTGCAAGAGATAGTTCTGAGTTCCCTGACTTGTGTAGCTTTTGTGATGTCCCCAAAATCATACATTTTGTTTTACCTTCATTAATTACCATGCTATTTTGTTGTGCCCAGTTTTGGACTCTAATAAGGTCTGAGTTTAATCTTGTTTGGACAACTTCATTATCAGAACTAGATGTATACAAGATTGCATCATCTGCAAACAAATCTGTACTTGTGGATTCATTATTTAATGGTAAATCATTGGTATAGATAAGGAAGAGGAGAGGGCCTAAAACTGAGCCTTGAGGGACCCTTGAATGAATTGTGCGAGTCTGAGAGCTAATATTGCCAATGCTTACTTGTTGAGATCTTTGGTTTAGGCATGGTCTAAACCAGTTTAAAGAAGGATTGTCAAACCTGTAACAGATCAACTTTTGCAGCAGAATTTCATGATCAACAAGATCAAAGGCTTTCTTGAAGTCAAGAAAACAATCCCAGTCATATGTCCATTATCCATTTCCTTCAGCCAAAGATCAATTAATTTGGTAAGTTCTGTTTGGCATGAGTGGTACTTTCTAAATCCTGATTGTGCTTTATAAAATAGAGAGTATGTTTCCAAAAATTTGAAGACCTGAATGGCTACATGCTTTTCAAACAGTTTTGAAGTGACTGCTCATGACCTCCTATTTGCTGATGACTGTTCCCTTCATGATAAATCTGAGTCTGACATGCAACCAAGTATTGACCACTGCGCTTCAGAGTAAGGACCACTGCGCTTCAGAGTATGGACCACTGCACTTCAGCTTGTGACAATTTCGCTATCATCAAGAAGACAGAGGTGATGCACCCACCTGAACCTGGAAAGCCTTGCATAGAGCCTACCATTATAGCAAATGACCAAAACCTCCAAGTAATGGACAAATTTATCTATCTTGGCATTACATTCTTATGTCCAGTCCACATCATGCAAATATATGGGAGCAGAGAAGCATCAGTCTACAGACAAAATTTAGGGTCTACAAAGCCACTGTGTTGCCAACCTGCTGTATGCTTACAAAACCTGGACAGTGCACAGACACCAAGAAGCTGAAAAGTTTTCACATGGTCTGCCTAATAAAACTAATGAGGATAAGATGGCAGGACAGGGTCCAGACACTTGGGTTCTCATATAGTCCTGTTTAAGAAGGGTTGTTACCTCCCTTGCACGAGTTATCGTTATTTGTTAAATCTACTTCCGGTGAGCAAAAAATCAGGTGAAATGACGTCTAACAAAGGAATCGCTGACTCGTGCTCTTTTGACAAGCTATCAGTTCATGAATTGAAAGTTTATTTAAGAGATAGAGGTGCACACGTGTCAGGGAATAAACATGAATTGATCAAGCATGCTCAAGGACTTGTCAATTTAGGCACGCGTATGCTACATGAAATACAAATAGACGACAATGAGAATGACAACAAACGTCATGCAGAAATATTTTGTATGCCTCTCGGAATGCCATATGCTTTCAGTTTCACTTAAAATTTAATATTCTAGTATGGATATGTATTTATCTGAATGTATATCAATATTTTCCATGCTTATTTTTTTGTACATGTTTGCAGGTTTAATTTGCTGCAGAAAAAAAAGGTTATGTATGTTTTGAATGTTATTTGTTTTGGGCAGTTGCTGACCAGTGGTAAAGGTAATTGCTTTTGGATCAGAAGATCCTTGTTTCCAGTTCCAGTTGACAAGTTTTGCTAGATGAGATTGACTGTCAACTACCATAATCCCCCAGCACTCTCATATACTGTACATTGAGTTTGTGACATATGGTGACCTAGTGGCTTAGGTCCTTGCCTCTGGATCGGAAGGTCAGAGTTCAAATCCTGTTGTGACATAAATTTGTCTCAGATTTAAGCTAACTGGCTATAAATGGCTGAAATACTGTCCATTGGCCATAAAACCCAAGTTGTACAACCATCTGTTTCATTTACAGCAATCTTTAGACATAACCGGTTGTCAGTTTCTGACATACTATCAATAGGCCAAAAACGCAACTTGTCCATCCTCACAAATAGTTAAGTAAATGAACGAAACAGAAAGAAAGGAAACAACATATTCTGACCAAGAAGATATTTATTAACCTGAAATATATTATCAGCATGTATTTACTCCTTTTATTACTCATTGTATTATAAAACAATGACTTATGTGATAAGTTGCATAGAACAACCTGGTGCATAACTGTCCTTCAGAATATGGAAGCTACAAAGTGTACTGAATAAACTCATTGTTATAAGCATGAAAGTAAAAGCACCAAAATCTGGCAATCATTTGAAAAATAACCACATAATACTATTTCACTGCTTTTAATATCTGAATATTTAGTAACTGATGCAATACAATTATTCTGTTGTTAGCACATTTCCCTCTGTAATTGCTGCATACACAACAATAATGTCTGTAAGAACTACAAACTGTAGCGATTTTTCTCTCAGATACATCAGGTTTTGCATCTGCCATTTTTGCTCCCCAAAATTTTGTGAACAGGTCAATTTTATCTTTATTTATGAAAAGCATGCAAGGGGAGGTAATAAATCAGGGGAGGTAACAACCCTTATTGAACAGGGCTATAGGCAGGCAGGCTATTTAATTACCACCAAAATCTGACCTCTATGGAAACAGCCAAGTGACTTTTTGTAAATAGCCCAATGATCTGCATGTCAAAATCTTGCCAGAATTGCCACAAAAACAACAATTTATATCTTTTTCTTAATCATTTTTGCTTTACAGAAAGGATTTGCAAACCTTCTGTAAAATTATAAAAGCCAAATACCAAAAATGAATAAATTTTATTATGATTATATTTTGGGGCAATATAAAATATATTTTCAAAACAGTCTTGTGTATATATTTAATACATGTGTGTTTAGGTGTCATTTATATGACAAGAAGTGCAATACTTAATAGCCACATTCATAGCCCAGAAATTAATTAACCGAGGAAGTTTGGTTAACTGGACAACTGATAATAGTTAATTTCAGACTTTGATCATGAAAAGATGATATGTGTATTACACATACTCCACCTGACTTGGAATAACATTTAACAGCCCAAATTAAAACCAATCAATGAACAGCAGAAGTTTGATAACTGATTGATAAAAACTGAATTAAATTTTTTGTTGAAGTGACTAATAATGTTGGGAAACTCATGATTACAAGACTAATCCCTCTGTCTCTTGGTCTAGGTTCTGATGAGACCCCAAGATCTGAAATTGTCAACAATTTTCAGGGAGTTGTGGCTAGGCCTGGTGATCAGTCTGATCTTACTTAGAATTCATCCCTCATGCTCTCCTATACATATACAAAGGTTTTTTCAAAACAGCTTTCAAATGTTTTGGACTTCATCATTATTTAATGACGTTTTAGTAACTAACAAGATATAAATTGGCATTTCAATAATTATTTTTACCTATTAGCAATTATCTGAATCACGTTAACATTAATGAATCACATTAACTGAATACTTGTTACTGTCCTCATTTTAGGTCATATGACACATTGTACCTGTTGTGATGATCATAAAAGGTAAATTTTGTCTCACACTAAGCAGGGATAGTAATGTAAGTGAGCTATTAGAATCTGCAAGCTTCCACAGTCTGACTGACAGGTAGATAGAGTGAAAAGGAAAAGAATTTTATTTTGGCACTCACCTTTATCCTGCATTAGCTTGACATAATTCTCATCATTTTGCCTTGCCAATTGGCCCTTTGGTTTGGCAGGAAAATCCAGCTGAAAAATATAAGTTCCAAAGTGTAGATATCTATAAATGTGTTTTGGGATTGTAATAATTTGCATTTAGCATCCATTGTTCTGGTTAGCTGGGCTAGAATTTAACCTTTTCTGCTATTGGCATTTCTTTGAAAGTGTAGAGTGGTAAATAAACTCAACCTGCAAAATTTTACTAATTTTGAAAACTTTCTGTTTCACCTAAAGTATCATATCTGAACTGTAATCTTAACTTTTTTAATAAAAAAGATTGTTTATGACTAAAATCTCAAACTGAATATGCCTATGTTCATATCTTCTGACCTTGAATGGTTATTAGAAATAATTAAGCATTTTAGGGAATGGCAGTTTTGGCAATGTTTGTATAGTACATGTATTAGGGAACAACAATTTTATTTTCAGGTGGTGATTAAACATCAAACGTGACACAAATAGTTGATACTGGTTATCTAAGAAAAAAAGTCTTAAGATTTTTTATGTTATATATATTATGCATCTGTTTTTGCTTAAGCATGTACAAAAAAGAATTTTACAAGTGATATGCAGTACATCACTTGTAAAATTAGCACCTGCAAAAAGAAGCAAGGACTTTAAAATTTCAACTCACATTTTCTGCAATTCACATTTTGGGAATATAAATTTGAGCATTAAAGCCCTTCTTCCTTACTGCCTTATAATAAATGTAAGTTTTGAAAAATGAAAAAAAAATTACTGTATATACACCAAGACTTGTATGCACATAAAAAAGAAAGCTTTCATTTTCCCAACAGTTATAAACACAATAATTTAGAGCTGTAATGGTCACGATTACCAAATGTTACAGAGCAGTGACTGGCTCTTGTTCAGCTACCATATCAATAAACTGTTATACACTACTATCGCTGCTTTCAAATTATTATTTTTGTTACGTATTTTCTGATTTATGCAGTATGTAATTTGTCTGGGCAGTATTTATTCAAGAGAACATCTTCATGTATGATTTGTAACTTACAATATAATATCTGTGGGATTCTGTAGAAAGCTTGCTGAAAATTGTCTTTCCTATTACTGAGAGACTTTAACAGTCAATAATAATCTACTGACATAAAGTAGATATGTCATACATAAATATATAAATGACGAATTCTAGTTTATGCAACTATTTCAGAGGTCATATACTAATAAGTGAAGGTGGAATACATGTGTGTCGTTATGATCTGTGAATAAATTTGACAAAATGTTTTGAAGGTTTGCACTGTATCAATAATTGTGTGTTAATTTCATCAGATTATGTAGTACTGATGGATAATAATATCTAAAATTCAAGTTGCTGCAGCAATGTGAAGAGAACACAATGTCTCAGAGCTGTATATTTTTGACATTCTAACTGAAAGTGTTCAACTGTTTCTACTTGTTTGCATGCACACTACCTATTTATTGAAATGTGATTTAAGAAAAAACCAATATGTAAGCTACCACATTTGGATCCCAGTCAACGAATGATGAAATTGGTCTTCCTAAATCACTAATATAATATGAAAAAAGAATTTATTTCCCAAGAATACAAAGTGAAATTTTAAAAGGAACATACAGTGCTGTGATCACAAGTCCAAAAGTCAAGTCTGTTCTCAATGAATTCCAGTCTTGAATACGCTGATGTATTAACAGTCTTGAATAGAATTGATGTACTAAAAGTCCTAATATATCACAATATAAACCAGAATATATCTGAATGAATTCTAAAATCGTGTTTAGTCCAAACAGTCAATGAGCACTCTGTAATTCCAATGAATAGTTTAAATAAATGATTCCTTTCAAATTATATCTAGACACAGTTAGACTAATATCAAAATAGGAATGAATAATTTTGTTTATAAAACCTTAAATAAAAACCTAAGACACAACAAGGTGACCAGGTTGTGGGTCATAAGTTCGATTCCAGAACTTTCGAAGGTCAAAAGTACATATCAACATGTTTGCAGATATTACCTTAAAATACAACCCACAATAATGGCCAAAAGTAAGCCATCTAAACATTTGTTTACAAATGACCATTAACTTAAACTATAATCATGGAAACAAGTTAAAGCACAGAATTTATATATGTATAACAACCAAAATTTATCTTTTGTTGAGAGATATTGGCACAAATGGAAAAAGGTAAACCAAATATTAAAGGCATGCAAATTAATAACATAATATTTGCCCTCTTAATAAGCAGATGATACCTTTTTCACCCTGGATGGGAATAGTAAAATTCTTAAAGCCAGCCATTCATCTTTTATTTCACTAAATTTTCTCACAATCTGATTAAAATCAGATCTCCACTGTAATACATGAAGATCTGACAGGAGTCATGCTCTGGTAACCTATGTTATTACCATAATTGCTAATTTAATCAACCAATCAGATGGAATCTTATATTTTCACATTTGATGAAAGAGCAGTATAGATGAAGAGCATCAATGTGTACTGAACAATTTGATTCACTTTCAGGATTTGAAAAGCTGTATTTCCATTGGCTATTTCAAAGATCACCAGAACATGACCCTTAAGGGGTCGTCATCAAATCTTCACATAGGACAGCAAAGATCTGATTTTAATCATACTGAATTTTCTCATAGTATCCATAATGACAACAATAAGGTTATCTGGCTTTGAAGAAAAGTTGTAAGTGAGGATAGATTATGTCAGAGTTATTAAATAATTTGGGAATACAGAGTTTACATTACTATGTGTAAACTTTATAACAATGCTTAAAAAAATGAAAGAAATAACTTATGGAAAGAAAAAAAAATGAAGTAAAAAAATTATTAAATCATAGGTCAAAAAGATCTCTTATGCCATTTCACAGACTCACGGTTTTGACATGTTTAGCATTATCTAAAATAAACCACCTATTTCTATCTTCTCCATTGCCCAAAAATATTCTATTCAAAACTGCAAATGTATTTTAAACATTTTGTGTGGAATAATTCAGTTAATAAAATCAGGAGACAAAATAGCTATTAATGGTTACAATGTGGCAGGTCTGAAAATGGTAAATGTATCTGCATTTGTGGAAGCATTAAAGATTACTTGGCTTAGAAGACCTAGAACTACATCAACAAAATAGAAGCACATCTTAGAGAAAACTTGCAAAAAATATCACTAACTTACAATTGCCTGGAGAAGACTATCTACGGAAAAAAGTTAGGTTACATAATATTTTTTGGAGTGATTACTTAATGCATGGATCAATTTTGAAAATACTTGTTTTGTCTGACACACCTGCTGATTTTTTTTAGATTGTCTCAAATGTCACAGTTACAATATTAGAGTAGATATGATAAATCTGGATTAGCCTACATCTTCATGAAAATGGATGAGATTGGATGTGTGTTTCTCAAAGTCTGATTGATTAGAGCAGATATGTTTCATATGCAATAATGGACTTGACTCGAACTGGAAGGGGTGACTGGCATCAGAATATAAGAAAAATTGTTTATCTGTACATTTTTAGTATAGATCCAATTATATTTTATTAGTTTTGGGTAATACTGTTACATTACTTTTTTGTTAGAGTATGGCATTGTAAGCATAATAGTCTTGTGATAACTGTTTCAATAATGATGAAATCTGTTTAATTCCAATTTTGTTCTGGTCCCAACGATAACAATGTTATTTATAAACATCAAATAAATGAAAGGTTAATAGCATGCTGAATTTAGTAAATTCCATCCTAAATTGCCCAATAAGATATTGGTATAAGATGGGAACACTCTGGTCCCTTATGGTTGTACAAAATGTGCAAATGGTCAAATAACTCCTATGGATGCCTATCGAATCTCAAAATCCAAAAGATCAGCTCAGATCACAACAGAAATAGATCATTAATTTACATGTAGTCTCTACTAGACAAATGGGAAAACCCAGTTATATGTGTCTCTATAACCATTGTTAATTTACATGTAGTCCATACTAGACAAATGGGCAAACCCAGTTATATGTATCTCTATAACCCAGTTATATGTATCTCTATAACGCAGTTATCTGTATCTCTATAACCCAGTAATATGTATCTCTATAACCCAGTTATATGTATCTCTATAATGCAGTTATATGTATCTCTATAACCCAGTTATATGTATCTCTATAACCCAGTAATATGTATCTCTATAACCCAGTTATATGTATCTCTATAACCCAGTAATATGTATCTCTATAACCCAGTAATATGTATCTCTATAACCCAATTATATGTATCTCTATAACCCAGTTATATGTATCTCTATAACCCAGTTATATGTATCTCTATAACCCAGTTATCTGTATCTCTATAACCCAGTTATCTGTATCTCTATAACCCAGTTATCTGTATCTCTATAACCATTGTTAATTTACATGTAGTCCATACTAGACAAATGGGCAAAGCCAGTTATATGTATTTCTATAACCATTGTTAATTTACATGTAGTCCATACTAGACAAATGGGCAAACCCAGTAATATGTATCTCTATAACCCAGTTATATGTATCTCTATAGCAAAGTTATATGTATTTCTATAACCCAGTAATATGTATCTCTATAACTCAGTTATATGTATCTCTATAACGCAGTTATCTGTATCTCTATAACCCAGTAATATGTATCTCTATAACTCAGTTATATGTATCTCTATAACCCAGTTATATGTATCTCTATAACCCAGTTATATGTATCTCTATAACGCAGTTATATGTATCTCTATAACCCAGTAATATGTATCTCTATAACTCAGTTATATGTATCTCTATAACCCAGTTATCTGTATCTCTATAACCCAGTTATCTGTATCTCTATAACCCAGTTATATGTATCTCTATAACCCAGTTATATGTATCTCTATAACCCAGTTATATGTATCTCTATAACGCAGTTATCTGTATCTCTATAACCCAGTTATATGTATCTCTATAACCCAGTTATCTGTATCTCTATAACCCAGTTATATGTATCTCTATAACCCAGTTATATGTATCTCTATAACCCAGTTATCTGTATCTCTATAACCCAGTTATATGCATCTCTATAACCCAGTAATATGTATCTCTATAACCCAGTTATATGTATCTCTATAACCCAGTAATATGTATCTCTATAACCCAGTTATATGTATCTCTATAACGCAGTTATATGTATCTCTATAACCCAGTTATATGTATCTCTATAACCCAGTAATATGTATCTCTATAACCCAGTTATATGTATCTCTATAACGCAGTTATCTGTATCTCTATAACCCAGTTATATGTATCTCTATAACCCAGTTATATGTATCTCTATAACCCAGTTATATGTATCTCTATAACGCAGTTATCTGTATCTCTATAACCCAGTTATATGTATCTCTATAACGCAGTTATCTGTATCTCTATAACCCAGTTATCTGTATCTCTATAACCCAGTTATATGTATCTCCATAACCCAGTTATATGTATCTCTATAACCCAGTAATATGTATCTCTATAACCCAGTTATATGTATCTCTATAACCCAGTAATATGTATCTCTATAACCCAGTTATATGTATCTCTATAACGCAGTTATATGTATCTCTATAACCCAGTTATATGTATCTCTATAACCCAGTAATATGTATCTCTATAACCCAGTTATATGTATCTCTATAACCCAGTAATATGTATCTCTATAACCCAGTTATATGTATCTCTATAACCCAGTTATATGTATCTCTATAACCCAGTTATCTGTATCTCTATAACCCAGTAATATGTATCTCAGTCAATAACCATGGCTCTGATGCATAAACATTTTGATTTGTGATGTCATGTTTAACCATATATCATACGCCATCTTTAAATTGATCAGAGGCAGCCTAGAACCTGACAACAACATAGCTAATGTGTCAACTTTAAATTGAATTTTAAAGGAAATAAATTAATTTACGATTTTTCAATGTTCAATCCAAGGTGAAAAAAATCCTTTTACAGCAATGAAACAAAATATCTGACAGCAATGTTTTTTTAAAGAATAAAATTATTCCTCTTTTACAAGAAAAGTAAATAAATCTAAGAAATTCTTTATAAACAAATATGGCAGAAGGGAGGTAACAGACTTGTTCCATTTGTGAGAGTGAGATATGAATAGTCAAATTAATATGGTTAAATATAGCCAATCACTTATGCTGTCTCCAACTATAACATTCATTTTTTGCAATCAACACGGCAAACTGGTCTTACATACTTGCTGTCTCTAACTATAACATTCTTTTTTTTTACAACCAACATGGCAAACTGGTCTTACATACCTGCTGTCTGAGATAGTGGTTCTCATTCTTTAACACTTTTATCTCTCGCTTCAAGCTGAGGATCAATTTTTCTCGGGGATCCTGAGAAAGACAGAGAGAAAAAATAAAAGTTTACTTTTGTCTCAGATAAGAATTTCCATGTTAATTTTGCATTTTAACCAGTATACAGGAAGAGGAAAAATTCAATTTAAAATGAAAATGACCATGCCAATTAAGTGAAACAATCCTTTTTATATGTAATTACCATACAACATAAATATCACTCAGATCGTCTCCATACTCATTTATATGTTTGATAAAATCATAGTCAAGTTTATAAATATTTGCAGAATTGAGAAAAACATTTTAGTAGAGAATAATATCAATTTACTGCTGCATATTCCAATTTTACTTGGCAACAATATTAATCAACTGTATCAGCAAGGTCTTCACAGCACTAAAACCCTTAAACTCCCTAAATCTATGAACATTAGCTGTAGCTTTGGTCTTGCTAACAGGTTCTAAAATCCCACTTTCTCTGAAATACTAACTGGGAAATGACTCACAAATAATAAATATTAAAAGCAGCATTTATGATGAAGAAAGTGTTATAAAATTTCTCTTTATATGATTTCTTATTGATGAAAATGGAAGCTTATTCCATCCCAGTGTTCATTTTCTCTAATATTTACCTCAGTGTCATGTAATTGTTACAGTAAAAATGTTTAACACAATTTCTTTTTCAAACTCAGAATACTGGTATGATATTAACTGGATTGTTAATTCAATTAAACTGACAGAAGATTTTAATACAAGGTTGTGACTAAATGTAAGGCATTACCATTTTGACAACTGGCTTTGTTTGAATCTTCTTAGCTCTGCTGGCATAGCGAAGAGTGTTCATAGTCTCTGAAGCATGGTGAGAGGATGGAGTAATACAGCATACCTATAAATGAGAGAGTTTACATTGTTTGTATATATATATATATATATATATATATATATATATATATATATATATATATATATATCACAATACAACACTTCTAGATAATAATGCAATTTACTGGAACCATCGAGTTACTGTGTTTTAAACCAAGACATTCAACAGATGACAGATGTAATTTTATTACTGCTTAAGTAAACTGGATCCAAGACCATACCCACCTTATATATATATATATATATATATATATATATATATATATATATATATATATATATATATATATATACATATAACATTAGTGTTTTATAGAGGATAATTTGTCATCAAGTCTCTAAAGAGAAAACTGATAATCTGAAAATGAACTACTGCATATACCCGCTTAATCAGTGGCATAGCAACCATCAAAGCAACCTCTGCAACTGTGGTGGGGCTCGAACTGTGACTGTACAGACCCAGATCTGCCATTGCATAATTTTGTCCAATCACAGCTGGGTCTATGTAGCTTCTTAGGAGTAATCAGTAGAACAAATAACATACACCATGATCTGCCAGCACACTATTTGATGGCGAATCACGGTCTATGTTGTTTGCACTTAAACTTGTCTTATAAGTGAATATATATGGTACCAACTGTACATGTGTTTACATTATGGATTACTCTGTTGCATGGAAACAACATGTGATATAAGCAAATGCTTGACATATTGATTCAAACCTAAATATTATTCTTGGTGATCTATCATTAGCAATGCAGCCCGATTCAAACACCAAATAATTTGTAAGTACGCCTTGTGTAAACATTTGGCCATTAAAACTTTAAGTGTATGTTAAACCGGTCAAACAAGGTAAAAGAAACTGCAAATATAATAATGATGTGAACTCAACATTTAATCTTCATACTGCATATTAATCTAGTTGTCACGGCAGAATCAAAATATAAAAATAAAAATAAAAAGGTATCAAAGAAAAGAAAGTGATCTTGTTAAGTGTGGCTGAGGTAAAACTATACAAAATGCCAGGCTTTTGTCAAATATTTCTTGCAGGAGTTTGAATAAAAATAACAGAAACAAGAAAAACTTTGAAAACAGTTGGCAGAAAAAATTTGAATGGTTTCTCATTAACATGGCCATAGACTGACCATAATGGCCTTGAATGAAGCACTAATTAAAAAATATGACCATAATCAAAACATCAGAATGTTATCAGCATGCCACAGAATGAATTGTCTGTAACCTTGAGCCTAAGGTCAAAGGGGTGAATAAGCATGTCACAGAATGAATTGTCTTAGCTTTATAATGATTCGTGCAAAGTATGAACAAAATCCATCAAAGGGTGTAGGAAATATATGCAAATAAAACAAAATCCATCAAAGGGTGTAGGAAATATATGCAAATAAAACAAAATTTTAATGAAAACTATAAATACCAAATTTTCTATGACTGTAACCTTGACCACAAAGTCAAAAGACCAAGCAAGCATGCCACATAATTTATCCTAATTATTAAAAGATGTCATTAAGGGGTTGAGGAAATATAAGCAATTAATAGCAAATTAAAGAAAAACTGCAACAAAAATGTTGTAGGGCTGTAACCTTGACCCCATTGTCTATGGGGTCAGTAAGCATGTCATATAATGAACTGTCTCAGATTTATAATCATTCATGCAAAGTAAATACTGTCAAGGAGTCTAGAAAACACATGCAAACAAAAAATAAAATTAACCAAACTTGAACTGTTGATGTTGCTGTCATCTGGTCTGAGGTCATTTTCAATACAACTATTCAACTAAATACATGTAGAGCATTCATTTGAATTTGGAAGAAAGCAAACAAAGGCATAAAGAAAATAGGCATCTATTAGATCTCACTATACTGTATACAAACTTATACGTAAAACATACAGCAATACTGCTTTACTGATATCAGCATGTAATACCAGAGTCTCTTCTAAAATTACCTTAACCATGCTAGGATATACAACACAGAATTCTAAACCTGGAAATTACACTGACAATAGAACTTTCTAACATATCATACAAACTTGCTAAGCTAGGGTATCAATATGGCCCTGAGTGTTAATACATGGTATCATAGTACTTACTGACCTATTGCCACATCGGACATAACCAAACCATACTCACCCTCACAGTACATAACCAAACCCTACTCAGTGGCACAGTACATAACCAAACCCTACTCACTGGTACAGTGCATAACCAAAACCATACTCACCCTCAGTACATAACCAAACCCTACTCACTGGCACAGTACATAACCAAACCCTACTCAATGGCACAGTACATAACCAAACCCTACTCAATGGCACAGTACATAACCAAACCCTACTCAATGGCACAGTACATAACCAAACCCTACTCAATGGCACAGTACATAACCAAACTCTACTCACCAGCAGTCAGTACATAATCAAACCTTACTTACAGGCACAGTACATAACCAAACAACCGCTCTGGTGGCCTAGTGCTTAGAGCATCCACCTTAGATGCAGGAGGTCGTGGGTAAGATCCCCAGCCAAGTCATACCAAAGACTTATAAAAATGGTACTAACAGCTGCCTTGCTTGGCACTCAGCATTAAAAGATTAGTGTTTAGGACTGGTCAGCCTGGTGTCAGGATAATGTGACTGGGTGGGACATGATGCTACATGTCTGTGGCATGATGCCCCAGTGCTAGATATCACTACAAACTGCCACACTGCAGACATCATAGTGATATGAAAAATTGTTAAAGCTACGTTAAAAATCCAAAATCATACATACACACATATCCAAACCCTACTCACTGGCACAGTACATAAAAAAAAAACCTACTCACTGGCACAGTACATAACCAAACCCTACTCACTGGCACAGTACATAACCAAACCCTACTCACCAGCACAGTACACAACCAAACCTTGCTCAATGGCACAGTACAACACATGAAATCATAGTATTTTATGTAGAGACTTACCCAGTTTTAATTAAATGTTAATTTTTAGTGCATTTCAAGAAATCCATTCAAAAATATTTAAGTTATGATGATTTGTACATGATATATAGCAGAAGTCTTATAGGAGATGGACATTAGGCTGGAGAGTTGGAAAATTGGACAAACCGCCAATTAAACTGTAAATCTTTTGATACTCACAATTTTGCCAGGTACAGTAAAGTTTTATGAGGACAACAGCTAAACATAAAAGAAACCAAGTTATTTCTTGAACTTAAGATTTTGCAAGGATTCAGGTTAAACCTTATTTATCTCAGCTTACATGTTATCAATTTAAGCTCTTTTATGATAAAACATACAAACACAGTCAATACAGGATGCAAACCTTCCTTGCCTCTCACAAAGGTATCTCCCTTTCCAACAAATAAACCTATTCAAATGTACTCATTTTAATTGATTAGTTGATATGACACTTCCAGAATGGGCCAATATCTCATCGTTTTCCACTCTAAATCTACATCAGCCTTTCATGAGGACATTTCAGGTTGAAAATACAGCAAAACCTCTAACAGTGTTGGCAAATTTAATATCTGTAAATTTCATGTTTACCTACAGGGCAGATCAATATTACAAAGTGGATTTTCATGTTAAATTGCTCTCACACACAACAGCATTGCAGCAACTTATTCTAATACATACCACTTTAGAAATAATCAGCCAGTATTCATTAAAATTCAAACCCATCTTGCTTTTATTCTAGTTCCTGCTTATGTACACAACTTTTTTAACAAGATACTGTCGATAAACATGTATACCCCATTGCAGAAAAAAGTCAATGTTCACCCAAATGTTTAAAAGCTTAGAAATATTTAATATTTCAAAAGCTAATGTAATGGTATACAAACCACATCAGGTCACCAACATATGCAAATATGAATCCTAAATGTAATACATCTACATCACTTTAATTTTACTTAATCACACTAACATGGACTTTGTCAAGAAACCCTAAAGTGTAAAAAGTTTTAAAATTTGTGAAAACAAGAGTCTCTTGAAGGAACTAATGCTCTACTGACCAAAAAGAACTCTGAAATCCACAAGAAATCCATTTCCTGCTTCCTTTACTCTTTTCAATTTATGAGTATTGAAATCATCTCAGATATTCTTGAGAAACTACAAATCTGTCAGTAGAATATTTCTTCTTAAGTTAAAACCTTGATATGTATGGGGTAAAAATCCTTGTCCTTTGACCGTGAAACTTCATATCTTGGATGGAATGTAACTGAACTTGTTTTACATATAAACAAGTTATACCCACATGCTAAGTTTGGTCAAATCTATATTATTTTTTAAGACCAAGATTACTGAACTTGGATCATTCTAATACATCAACAAAATTAATTACTACCCTCATTATTTGTAATTACCCTCATTATCTGTAATTATTATTTGTAATTACCATCATTATTTGTAATTATATGGACCCTTACACTTATTTTCCAGAGTTAAATTTAAGATTTTTAATAATTTTCAATAGAACATAAAAGTTTTGTGATCAAGAATGCTCTTTTCAAGCCAATGAAAAATAAAAACAGGTAATTGAATTAAGTTAATGTGCTGGTAATGGTCAGCACTAAAAACTGCTGACAAGCTCTACAGTTCATGATCAAACACTTCAGTCTAAAAGGGGGAAAACAAGAGAGACAGTTATATTCAATTGCAGACTTCCCCTTGATAACCTGATTTTTAAAGTACATAGTTAGATTTGTCCTCAGCCCTACAGCAGCACTAGAATAACTGCATTCCACCATTTAATGCAAGTAATTTAGCTCATTTGCATATTTAAAGAAATATTAAATCTGGAGTTGCTATGCTGAGATCAATTTGAAAATTTTATAAAGAAAATATGGCATGTCTTAAAAATTTTCTTTAGTGAAATAATTTGAATAGATGTTCATCATTTTGGCCATACATTCTGTTGTCACAATTTTTACACTATGAAATGATCTTGATAGTAAAACTCAATTCAATTGGCATTTTTTTGTATACTGTATACTCTGAACCATGGTCATAGTCGGAGATCAGTTTCTAATGAAATCTGTCACATTTCAAGAACTTTCTCAAATATTAAATTATGTCACTTAGGGCTGGGACATTCACCACCAATGGCAGTCAACAGGCAATGAGCAGTGACCAGTAGGAAATGCAACCAGATTTCTTTATTGGACACAAAAAAACTAAATAATATCACGCAAACGTTCTTCATTGGCAAAGTAAAGATATAATGTATCCCTGTTTACTCAGTCCACTTCTCACTGTCACTGAACTTGCTAGAAGCATCAATACACAATCCTGGCTTTCAATGAGTTTGCTAGGTGCATCAATACACAATCCATACAATAAAGATATTATCCCAGACAGGGAAAAAAGTAACTACTTTTTAATGTCCTGCTATTTACATTGATTGCACTGTGCGTGTCACAATCCTCATAAACAAAAATCAATAGGCCAGACAACTGATCTTAAAAGCAGTGACAGTGCTATCATGTTGCTTACTGAAAAATAAAATAAAATACAAATTTTGGTCAAAATGCAGTGACATTTTGAAATGACCCCACAGTCAAATTGGTCTGGTTTTCAAACTTGCTTACAAAAGTGCAAACATATTAATGGTCAGGTCTTCAATCAGGACCAACTCCATACTGCAAGAGGTTTCTTTCATGAAAATGCCATCTTAATGCCATCATTGGTTCAAGAGAAGTAGTGATGACAAGATTTTTTAAATAGCCAGTACAGTCTCCATGACAACACGATTTACATTCAGGGTCTGCTATATATTGCTATAGTAATTTAGTAAACATGCTATGTCAATTTAACCATCCATTCTGGAGAAGAATCTGTATCATTTTCAAGATGGCAAACAGGGCAGCCATCTTGGATTTTAGACCAGCCTAAATTTAATACAGGAGAAACTGCATACAGCAGGAATTTGTTATGAAAGCACAATGTCAATATAACCATACATTAGTGAAGAATAGCCAGATCAACACATTCAGGACCATCTACATGTATATGAGATCTCTTTCAGTTAAAACACATATAAAAAAAAAACTGAATATCCATTCAGAAGGAGTACTGGTAAGTCATAAGATTTCCAAGATGGCTGATATGTCATCCATGTTGGAGGTCATACTGAATAATTTAGATAGTATAAGCAGGCTTTAGTTAAAACTCTGTGTTCATATTGTAATGTTATTTGATACTGAAGAATAACTCCAGAAGGTGATCTATACTACTTATTAATAGCAGTTGAGATATCTTTAAAGCTAATGAGATTAAGGCTAATACTACAGATATGACCATCCATACTGGAGTAATTAATATTATAGTTTTAAACTGGTTGACATCAGAATTGGGTATTATTTTTATATCCAAGAAGTCATTTGGTAAAAAACCCACACTGATATGCCCATCAGTGTATGAGGAGTTGCAAGACGAATTTCAAGATGGCCACCCTGGCTACCATTTTGAATGTCATATGTATTTATGGCATCCATAAGAACATATGTAGGCACTTGGTTGATTTGATGTAGTTAAATTCCAAGCATATGCCATATTTTTCATTATGATGACTAGGTTTTGCAATCAAACATACATGGTAAAAATATAAATTAATGATTTGTTTAAGAGAGATTGGTAGGCAAAAGAAAATTACTATATACTTTCATTACAAATATGTCTCATCATTTTAAACTGTTAATTTCCAACTTTAATGATGTTTTCCAACTCTAAGTACTGATTTTTATCAAAGACTTCTTTATTATTACCAAATTAGTTCACAAAAACATTCTTAAACCTGCCCTGTGTAAACCAAAATGCAATTAATGCAGAGTGTGACCCAACAGTCTACACACTCATATTGCATTACACCTGACACATACTTTAAAGCTCTCACAGCCTGCATTTTTAATACACTGACAAGAACTGTCGAAATTCAATTACAATGACTTCCCTGTGGTAAAGACATTACTCTATTCATAAAAGATTATGGAGTGCTAGATATTAGAATTTTGGTCCTAATACAAAGCTACAAATTATTTCATGTTCATGGACAAGCCATACAATTATTGTAAATCATGAAACTTGAGATATCAATCTTTGAGTACTAATGCAAATCTAAAAGTGACAGCATGAAGTATTAAACATCAGTCCCATGCAATAATCATACTGTGCCCACTGTGTTTGGGAAAATATATTTAATCTAATAAATCATGATTTACATGATAGAGATATTATCAAATACCATTCTACAAAGGCTGCAAGTAATACATGGCTAAACTGCAATTAAACCAGTCTCAGTTCTGTTACAAAGACTGAACCAATCAACTGTTAATGTAACCTTACTGTAGCCTGATGAAAATCATTAACATGTTTTATCCCGATTTTCTAGATCTGCTGCTGCTGCACACTGACAAATATTCCGTGCTTTCATTTGGACTGCATTTTAGGCCGCATATCAAAATACATCAGAAAAGTCAAAATTATTGACAACAAAAATATAGCAAAATGATACAAAGTTGGAAGTTAAGAAGGAAAACAAGTCCCCCCCCCCTTCAAATTTCCTCAGCTGTGAACTCTGCTTTATATGTTAAGTTTATTCTGAGAATCTGCACTATTTTCAATATGCTTTCAAGAAGAAATTTTTAAAATCATTATACAATTATCTTTCAAAGTATTTCCATGCAGTACCTAAACACATTTTTTTCTGTAAGTTTGCACAGTCCATATATTTTTAGTATGACTTACTTTTAAGTCAAATCACAGCTATTAGCAGGTCTAAAATATTGGCAAAGACACTGACTCAAAACTGGCCCCAAACTGTTATTATTCCACAGAAATTCGAAAGATGCCAAAGAAAGTAAATTACAATAAAGGAGGAAAAGCTGTCCAGAAAAGTTATGAGGTGTACGATAGCCACATAAAGGTGTTTGTTGAGTTCTGCAACATAAAATTACCATGAGAGTTACGCCATTTCCACCCAAGCTGTCAGCCAATAATTTGGTCAGCTTACTGTCCCTGTAGGGTATGTGACCGTGTCTCCTCTTGGGATCTCCAAGTGAAGATATGCAGTTACCTATAATATCAAATGTAAACTCCATGTTAACTTGCACCATCTAAAAATCAAAGCTTCAGAGATTAATAAAAAGTTATATTTGAGATTAAATTCAATAAATAATCAATGTTTATATTGTCTTGATGGTTATGACTGCCCAGTGATTGTACAGTACATGTAATAGTAAACATTTTACATCTTGTATGGTGGGGACCCAGGTGGCTGAGTGGTCCAAAAGTGCTCACCTGTACCGATCAGTCTCACCACTGTCTGTGTGGGCCGAGTCTCAGGCTCAGCCAAAGCGAGAAAGCTTGCCAGTAGCTCCCATGGGTCAGTGGTTCTTTCCAGGTTTCTTGGGTTCCTCCTACACCAGGTATACTGGCCACCATCTATAACCTATCTTGTGCCGAGAAATGGCATTAAATCTAAAACAACAACATCCTGTACATCTTCTGAAAACAATGATATTTTTTGGCAAAATATTTTTAGGCTATCGTCACAATGGAGTTGCAGATTCTTTGAAAACTTGTACAAATGTAAATTAGTTCACTTTTGTTTATAACATTACAAGTTCATTTTAAATGTTCTATTTCAGACAATGAAGTCATATGAATATTTGTTAATTATACCTATAAAGTGTATGTCATTTTTGTATAACGAAGAACAAGTTTTTCAATAAAACAATAGAACCAGACTAATAGTTTAATATTACTCCTGTCATGTTCAAGCATCCATACCAAAAGATGTAAAAACAGCTACACTAGGCATGACGTACATCGATCAATTTCTCAAACATTTATCTATTTCTGCTGTCCAGTAGCTACAGATCTTGCCTACAAAGTACAAGTGACCCGGGACATTAAATTTCCATCAAGCCTGCAGCTATGCTCATTTGTTGGGTATAAAAATAATTTTGCCAACAATATTTATATAACAAAAAAAAAGGCTAAAGAAAGACAGAAAATTTTCACAATTTTGACTTAATATAGGTTTGTCAAGACTTTCCTCGGTGATTTTAAACAGAACAAATTTTATCAGATTAATTAATTAGCTGTGGAACTTATTTAATAATGCTACACAAGGTGACTAATGATGTAGCATTATTAAATGCTGCATCTCGGTGGTTCGGAAGTACCATATATTGAAGCAAGTTGGATTCAACTGCAAACAAAAGTCCCTTATCTGCCATTTCATAAAGCACTGGCAGATTAGGTTCTCTGCTGTTTGTTTTAACAAACTGCACAGACCCAGATCTGCCAGCACATTATGAGATGGCAGATCTGGGTCAATGCAGTTTAGAGTTGTATCAGACTTATCAGCAAGTGTGTAGTGTAATTACAGTACTTTACATACTCATATTTAAATCACACTACAAACAACAAAGATCCTGAGCTGCTATAGCATAATGCACCTACAGAGTCAAGTCTATGTTGTTTGTTCTACTGGTTACTCCTATCAAACTGCACAAACCCATATCTGCCAGCACATTATGTGACAACAGATCTGGGTCTGTGCAGTTTACAGCTGGACTCAACTCAAAAGTGAGCAAAGACGGTATTTCAACTAAATCAATAAAAAAATTGTTTAAAAAATGTCTGGTAGTTGGAAGAGAAAGATTAGAAATTATATCAACTACAGAAACACTGACATGTATGAGGAAAAGCCATACAATTACTGTAAACCATGGAATATTAGAAATGATGTTACTCTCCAAGCAAATAAGAATTTAAATTTTTTTTATATAAATATTTGGTTAATAATTTTTTTTTAAATTAACCTAATGGAAAATTTGAGGCTTGGTCCTGACAATTAAGGTGCCAGATAAGTGATGAAAACTGGAGAAAAAAAACTCTACTCTTGACTAAGCAGTGCACAAAAGATACCAATTTAAATACTTATTATTTTTTGAAATAAGAAGTCAAAAGCAGACTTGAACAAATAAATTTCAACGATGATACATGAATGCTTTGTAAATAAGAAGTTGAGAACAATTATCTCATTAGCTAATGAAGATTTTTTGGAAATCCTTTTTTGTGTGAATTAGGAATTATATATCAAATGTTACAATTTCTAAAAGTGATGTATTCCTTGGAAAGAACATGCTGGGCGATATAATTAATTTCTTCATTCTGATTGCGAAATTCTAATTTAGAGATCCTGCTGTGCTTAAAAAACCCAAATTTCCAAATTACAAAAGCACTTTTATACTACAAAAACATGGAAAAATATGTAGAAATGTTATATAATAAAATACTTACCTTCGAGAAAAAGTGAATCCTTTTTTAAACTGTAACAGCTTGCAGAATAGTACAGCTAACTGTGTACCTACTATTGAGTGTGTAATTTTCTGTATCACATCCCAATCTGAATAACACTTATTTTTCCTAATGCACGTTAATACTCATGTATATTCTTCATTTTAGCCCAACTATATGTGTATATATTTATATTTAATAATATAGACTATGCCAAAAAGAGTCAGGACTGCTCAATAATTATGCGTAAGTCCCTTAAAGGGCTGCTTCCATGGTTTCTAAAAGCTTGTTGTTTTTATTATATCAAGCACTAAAACTTTGATCAAATACGTCTCATTTGCATACAGCCACCCTCATCATTGTAGGTGTCTGAAAAGCGAATAAAGTATACAAAATCTTTCGACTGTTCTGAAGATTAATGAGATTCTCTGTCATGTGACTGATGTTAGAGATGGGACAGCTGAAGGAATGGCTAGTCAGCCTTGTGAATTTTTTATGCCTGAATTTAGTAAATTTAGCCATACCAGTTTGAACCATGGTCAAATGAACTCCTTGATTTTGACACCTCTGAAGCCAGCATATCAGATGAAAACTCTGACTGATGTGAAAGACAATATCAACATCAACATACTTATGAACAGGAGCTGGTAGTTAGCTTTTTTTGTATTTTTTACAATTTATATTTCAATATAGAGTGCATGTCATGCACCATGTTAAGTGCCTCAAACAAAGACATCCTTTTTTCCATTATATAGTCTTGTGCTAATACAATAAAACCTGCTGAAGAGACCACCAACACTTCTTCCAGCAAAAAGTCGTCTTTCATTCTATGTGGTCTCGCAAGAGGCAATTATTTAATATTTAATAACTGAGCCAGGCATTATTTTAAAATCTGGTTTAAAATAACAGGCAGCCTCATCAAATGGGACATTCATATTGTCTTTGTAGTAAAACCTGTGTATTTGTCATTCTTTCTTCAATTACTTCTTTCATGGGTATTTTTTGGTTTCTGTTAGCTCAGGCCTACTGGGAAGGACAGAATCTTATGTCAAGAAGTGGATCCTGTGGAAATGAAAGCTCTTAAGAAGTAAGACTGCATCACCAGACAGTGTATTTGACACTGCACATTAATCACCACTTTTTGGAGGTTCCATTATTCAAGTTTGCAAGGATGGAGAAACGAAGATAACAAGTTTATTAGTATGGTTCATTTATTATGCAAGGAACAAAAAAAAAATGTCACAGGAGGTAACCATAATGTTAACCTGTTCTCAGAGGTGGTAGTGACACAGATATTGAATATCAGAGAAAAAGAAAAGGTTGTTAAATATCATATAATAAAAATTTGAGGGAATATGTATTATGAATGTACATAAGTGTACTACAAAATGCTGTTGACTTTCTCAGTCATGTAGATTGTACAGATACTGTACTTGAACTATATACAATCTGTGTAGTGTACTGTATATGGCACTTTTTATGAAGAGTAAATAGGATAATAATCTTGATTCAATCCTCTATTGTAACAGCAATAAGTAATAGGCAAATATCATGCTGAAAATGTTTCTGGGTAATTTAAAACATCTACTGTAATGACTTTTTATATGATATATAACGCTACTTGAGATTGGTGCAACACAAAGGAAATCAGTAGAAATGAATTCCTGACTGTTTTAAACATTTGTTTGATCAGTTATATGCATGTTTGCATTTTTTCGTTTTAATCATCTGGAATCAACTTCCCACATCAGTAGCCACTCATGTTCTGTTAGTCTCCTGCCCCTCACATCACATGTGCTCAGTTTCCGAAGATAAATGGAAATTACACATACAAAACAGGTATGCTTAATATGACCAATTTTACAGAAAATGACTGGGTGCTGAACAATCAGACATTCAGCCAAGTAAAACCTGCCTTTGGACATTTTAAATACATTAGAAAATAGGAAAAAGCAAAAACCTTAGAAGAAACCCTTTAACACTGTCCAGGTTGTGTTAGAAAGAATTTTGTAAAGTCCCAACATTTTTTGTAAAAAAAAGTTTTTAAAAAAACAAATTAATTAAAGCTCACCTAACACAAGTAAACTTCTGTTGATGTTGTTGGACTCCACTAATGTCTCTGCTGTGGAATTAGAATCCTTCACTTTCTCACTTCCTAGAAGTAAAAAAAAGAATATTGTTCAGACAACTGTTCTTCTAATGCTAAAAATCTGAGGTAAGTCAAGTTCCAAAACAAGGGTTTTGTACATGTTATAATGACTTACCGTCTATACTCGTTTATAAGGTCAAACTGCAAACAACAAAGGTCCTGATCTGCTGTAGCATAATGTGCCTGCAGATCAGGGTTTGTTCTATTAATTATTCCTAATAAACTGTACAGACCCAGATCTTCCCAAACATTATGCAATGGCAGTTCTGTGTCTGTGCAGTTTGCTGTTGGATTAGTCTTATATGTGAGTATATATGGTAGAAGCTTGATTGGTATCATTTGTAAATGATATTGCTATTACAAACTGCAATAATCTTTCCTCAAATTTGTTGGCTCTGACCTTATCTTAGAATTGCAATGGAACATTCCCTGAGAATGTCTGCTGTCTGTAGAAAGATTTGGCGTGGGGTACACACACCAATATAATGTGGAAAATATCCAGTCCTTGTATCACAGTGAAGGTCGTTTAATTTTGTCATTTATCATGGTTGAATGTGGACTTAAAGCGCAAGAAGACATTACTTTAAAAATCCCAAAACTTCAGCTATTCAGTTAAGGATCCTTCCACCTTGTCAATATTTTGATCAAAATCAGTTTGATGGAGAAAAGACCTTTTCCACATTGATCATTATTCTGTATTAAATCCATATCAAATGAAATGTATTTTCTGGTCTGTGAAGACCAACTAATGTGATCGTAATACAGATCAGAAGTTACCAGGTCAATGTGTCTCATTTTGAGTAAACAAAGTCTATTACCCACAGGTAAAGAAATCAATTACTACCAGTGTAATGGTTCAGTATAGGAATAGTTCACAACAGGGCTATTCCCTTCACTTCATGCAGATAGTCTTGTCAGAGCCAAGTAAACAAGTGGACAGGTTACCATAGCCTCCATTCACAGGACCTAACTTGCCAGAGTGACCATACATGTGGAGTTATCACTGGGTTTGTGGTGGAATTATCAATTTTTGCACATCTAATAATTTCAGAATTTTTAAAATAAATTGGCCTGACACTGGTCAAAGTTTCTGTAAATGCAAATTTTTAATCCTGAGACAAGTTTGCACTGATTTTATACATTGTATGTTCTTTAAATATACTTGCTCATAAGTCAAATCCAACTGCAAACGTCATTGCCATCTCACCCACTGTCCATGTGGGCTTGAGTCTCGGGCTCAGCTGATGTGCATATGTGATAAACCTGCCAAAAGCTAATCCTGTGGGTTGGTGGTTCTGACCAGAGTTTTACCTGGGTTATTCCTCCACCAGTTCTACTGGCCGCCATGTAAAGCCTTTCTTGCACTGAGAAATGGCTTTAAACCCCAAAACAACAACAACCAGGTTCAAACTGCACAGACCCAGAATTGCCATTGCATAATGCATCAGCAGATCCATATACAGTTGGTAATCATTAAAAAAAACTAACATAGACACTGATCAGATGGTGCATCATGTAATGGCAGATCAGGGGCTCTGTTGGTCGTACATGGACTCAACTTATATGGCAATACATATGGTATGTAATGCCAGGTAGTATGCAATGTTAAGGTGTTTTGATAGAACAAACATAAACAATCTTGTGGCATTACTAGAAGATTCTTCAGTATAATCATAAAAGGAATTTTCAGGCAGCAAAAATTAAACTGTGTCAACCTTTCTGTACATATTTTCATTGATAACCTTTAACTTGGAATTTGACACAAAAATTGAAGTGAAAAACTGCTTTGCCTTCCTGTTCTTTGGTCATTACATTTTGTCACCAATTCCATTCAATACAAAAGGATATCCCAAATTAATTTAATCAGCTAAATGGAGGTTTTAAGCAGACTTCAATACTTTTGTAGCACAGTCAAAATTTCTAAATTATTCCTCTGAGTGGCGATTGTCTATCTTGTCTATAAAACTGAACCTTTTATGACATTGGCAACAAAAAAGTTATTACTAAAAAACATGGACAAAAATTGTTAAAACCATTTTTGCAATGAAAGTTGTGAATTTGCTGTCATGTTCTTTGATTCACTCATTACATACATTAGGCAACGTCAGTATGGTACTGTCTACTAAATCCAAATTTAAATATTTGGTTCAGTTATGATTAATTAAGAGTGTAAGGTCATATTTTATTTTATGTAACCCCCCACCCCTACCCCTACCCAGTGATGCTTATTTGCTTTTTTGTCGTTGTTGCCTGAACCATTGATATTATATATTATGTAAACTTCCTGCACCATGACGGGAACATTTTTAAAAATTTTTAATATTTTTATAAGATAGCTTTAAAGACAGTGAAATTCCTGCCTTGTTAAAATCATCATCTTAATAATAGATTGTATTATTAATAAAACAGGGCCCCAAGTGGCCAAGTGGTCTAAAGCGCTTTCCGTTAAGGATCACTGCCATCTCACCTCTGTCTGCGTGGGTTTGAGTCTCAGATTCAGCTAATGTGGGTATGTGAGAAAGTCTGCCAGTAGCTTCTTGTGGGGCGGTGGTTCTTTCCAGGGTTTTCCCAGGTTCTTCCTCCACCATTAATACTGGCCGCCATGTATAGCCTATCGTGTGCTGAAAAATGGTGTTAAACCCTACAACAATGACAACAACAAAAAAATTAATAAACATAATTTACTGTATTAAGATGATACAAATCTAGATGTTCGTGGAAAGAAAACATGCGAACCATTATAGTCTTCTTGTGTCATAACTTGATATAGTTCAAAGAGATATAGGCCAGCCTTAGCCAATCACTCATGTTTTGTGTAATAATAGGCCAGCCTTAGCCAATCACTCATGTTTTGTGTAATAAGAGGCCAGCCTTAGCCAATCACTCATTCTTTGTGTAATAATAGGCCAGCCTTAGCCAATCACTCATTTTTTGTGTAATAATAGGCCAGCCTTAGCCAATCACTCATTTTTTTGTGTAATAATAGGCCAACCTTAGCCAATCACTCATGTTTTGTGTAAATATAACCCAGCCTTAGCCAATCACTAATTTTTTGGGTAAATATGTTGCACAAGTTACTGAACAATTGGCAAGGCAATTCAATTGGCAATATGTGTGGGACTACTAGGCCAGTAATTTCAACACCTGGGATGGCAATGTATTTAGCACAATGTGGGAGAATACAAGGACAGTAATTTCAAAATCTGGCATGGCAATTCATTTGGCACATTGTGGAGACTACAATGCCAGCAATGTCAAAACCTTGCATGGCAATTCATATTGGCACAATGTTCATGAATAATAAGCTGGTAATTTCAAAACCTGGCATGGCAATTCATTTGGCAATATGTGGGGAAATACAAGGACAGTAATTTCAAAACCTGGCATGGCAATTCGTTAGGCAATATGTGGGATTACTAAACTAGTAATCTCAAAATCTTCAGTACATGAAACTCACACTTGAGCAATGTCTAAAATTTATGATATTTCTAGATTTAATCACAATAAATCTGTAGTCAAGAATTTTCGAATTTTTGAAAATTAATTTGTTTTCTTTATGCATGAAATAAATCCATGTTTATAATTCTTGGATTTCATCCCTGAATTTCAATTTTGTGCTTCAAATAATTCAAGATGACAAAGTTGTTGTTGTTGTTATAGGGTTTAATGCCATTTTTGAGCACAAGATAGGCTATACATGGCAGCCAGTATAACTGGCGGAGGAAGAACCTTGGAAAACCCCTTGTAAGAACCAATGACCTACAGGAAGCTACCTGCAGCAAGCTTTCTTATATACCAATATTGGCCTGGATGATGCCTGTGTCTTGAACCCATGTGGACAGAGGTGATATGGCAGTGATCAGTGCACTGGGTGAGTGCTTTAGACTACTTAGCCACCCATATATATCAGCCTACTTTGAGGTGTTGCTTAAGGTACTCATTGCAAACTGGACACTAAAATGGGTCCATATCAAGAAGAAATTATGTTGGGTGAAGGCATGAGTTTTCAATCCTTCCAGTATTATGGCCCCTTATAAATACATAATAAGAGACAAGATTTCTATACCAAATTCAGAAGTTTTAGTTTCACAAATAACCCTCGGTTTTTTAATTACATTCCTGTTTACAGTGACACTTTCACTAATCTAGGCATTGTTCGACTGTGGAGAATTTTCTGTTTCAATGAAATTATCACACATTTTCATGAATTTGAGCTGAAAATAGTTATGGTAGAACCAGACAATATCAATTCTTGTGATTTTTTTTACTGTCACACAGCATTACACTCACCCATGGTCACATATTTTCAAAACTGCAGGGCTTTGTTGATGCTTACCAGCAGATATTTCTAGAAGTATGTACTGTTATTTTTTTCATAAGAAAAATCTTGCAAACTTAAAACTACATAAAAGATTTTAAGTGTCTTCACCTATTTCCACCAGCTTAACTTGATGCATGCAACTATAATATATTTATAAAGCACAGAATGTT
This sequence comes from Sinohyriopsis cumingii, assembly GCA_028554795.2. Taxonomy (NCBI): domain Eukaryota; kingdom Metazoa; phylum Mollusca; class Bivalvia; order Unionida; family Unionidae; genus Sinohyriopsis; species Sinohyriopsis cumingii. The sequence goes on along the minus strand of CM068842.1, from coordinate 3,690,099 downwards.
CAAACATGTGATTGGTTGTAACATAATTGGGGTAATAATTTAATAAACTTCAAACTTATTTGGTCAATCAGCAATATTCCCTTTGATAGGCACCTTTGAATAGTGCTGTAGAAATGGAGGATTGACTGGAATGGATTTACTTGATATAAAAAAGGTGGATAATTGAGGAGAAGATTGTGTTCTTTATATTTAGTTTGCATTGTTTGTTAGATAGGGTTTTTTAATTTTTTTTAGTTAATAATATGCTGTGGGTTATGTAAAATTGTATTTTTGTAACTGAATTTGTCCAAAATTAGTGACAGTTTTGTAAACAACATTGCTTTCCTTTCTTTTTCTTTGACAGAATGATAATTATTAGGATTATCTTAAACTTAGTCAAGGACGTTGTGTTTACCATATTTTTTATTATATATTTAGTGACCGACCTTTTAATTACAGGTAAAAACTGTTATACCACGATGCACAAGGTCCAAAGAATAATATTGCGATATAAGTGGGATCCCATTAAAAAATTATTGGAAAATGTCAAACTAGCTACATGTTACTTCCTCCAAACATTAAACAGTGCTGACTGTATTAAAAAATCTTTTAACGTCTGAACTTGATAGCTTTTCTTTATTTTTGTTAACAAATATAACACTGCAACATGTTTTAGAAAATTTTGGAAATTAAGGCAACATTAAACGCAGTGCTGGGATTAAAACTCTGCTAGGGATATGAATAATCAGCTTTTCCGAGAGCATTTATTTAGTATGTTAAAAAGAGAGGTCACTTTATATAAAAAATGGAAGAATGGGAGCCATGCTGCCATTGCATTATAAACAGTATTGCGTTATAATGAATCACATTATAATGGGTTTTACCTGTATAACTAAGAATTTATCTTTGAAACATTTGGAACCTTCAAGAATGAAACTTTCCATTAGGTAATAGTTCTTTTTCCTTAAAATGCTATTTTGACTGAGGTAAGGTATAGAAGTATAAAATCTTGTTTAAAGGAAAAATTATTTATTCCTGCAATAACATCTGAAGCAGAAATCAGTCTTATTGCTTTGTCCAGTATTTCATTTGGCCTGGAATTTATTTATTAAATGATGTATTCAATGGAAATACAAAGTGCTCATACACAAATAATATTCATGACAATAGAGGCTTTGATTTATAGTGAATTTAAAAGAAGGATGGATATTACTATTGTGATTCAACAAACGACTGTTTGCACACCATTACTATTCAGGCCATCACAGACACAACAACACTTCCAGCACTGAATTTATTTTGGAATACTTTCAGAACTTTAATCATTAGGTTTAGTGCTAGAAATTCTATGATTATCTGGGATTTAATTCACAATACTGTAAGATTTCCTTTTTGTTTCCATTTTGTATTTTAGGGAAATAAATTGTTTGTTGAATTTTACAAAAATGTGTTGGTTTTTGCTCTCTTCTGTTACTTTAAGACCACAGAGTCATAACAAATGGAATCCTTCAACTGTACATCAGCAACATTTTTTGTTAAAAAAGTAATTACATACTTTTATAAATATCTGCTGGCATCTTCATTTTGGTAAAATATCAATCAAGTTAAACAGTTTTGAAAATACTGGTGACCTTGGGTGCTTTACCAGACCATGACCAAAAATTTGACATTTCTGATTCTTAACTTCTTACATGCTTAACTCATAAAGATATGTCATAATTTGCCAAACACAGCCTTTCTTCATTTTCAAATGGTATGCAGATTACTTAAAAGAGCCACTGTAAACACGAGAGCCATTATAGAACTGACGGCCATATGTGAAACTGCAAGCCTTGTATCCTGTTATAGATTTAATTATCTAAGGGGTTCTGCGTGTATTAGAAGAATTTTAAACCCCCTGTCTTGACTCCAAACATATTTTCATTATCTGGACCCAATGTAGCATCAAGTATGCACTGGGTGTCAGTGGATTTATTCGGCATGAGCATACGTAGTGTACAGTAGTTGATAAGTGTACGGTAGTTGATAAGTGTACGGTAGTTGGTAAGTGTACAGTAGTTGGTAAGTGTATGGTAGTTGGTAAGTGTACAGTAGTTATTAAGTGTACAGTAGTTAGTAAGTGTACGGTAGTTGGTAAGTGTACAGTAGTTTGTAAGTGTACGGTAGTTGGTAAGTGTACGGTAGTTGGTAAGTGTACAGTAGTTAGTAAGTGTACAGTAGTTGGTAAGTGTACAGTAGCTGGTAAGTGTACAGTAGTTAGTAAGTGTACAGTGGTTGGTAAGTGTACAGTAGTTAGTAAGTGTACAGTAGTTGGTAAGTGTACAGTAGTTAGTAAGTGTACAGTAGTTAGTAAGTGTACAGTAGTTCTGAGTAAAATGATGGCCAAGATGGTATATATTCTCACTTGTTCCTGGGATGAGTGCTAGGAAAAGTCTCCTACACTCTGATATATATATATATATATATATATATATATATATATATATATATATATATATATATATATATATATATATATATATATATACTCATACTCACACACAAAAACAATCATGTATCTTTACACAATAAATTCTACAATGTATAGTATCCAGTAGCATTCTGCTGAAAACACTTTACATAGATGCATGGATGAAGGAATGAGGAGAAAAGAGGGACACAATTGTCAAATTTAATATACATTTTTGTAAAATCAGGGGGCATCAAAATTTCTGCATAATAACTGATGCAGAAGATTCTATATAATAAATTCAGAATCAATTGGGCTAATATGTGTCTTTCAAACCTTAAGTGAACTCATTAAACAATGGTTGCTAGAAGCTCAACTTTAAAAGTGCCCAATTTTTGTACTTTCATAATATGCACTGCCAGACTGTATACTGTACTGTTTTCAGGGCCAGGTAATTGCAATATGTTTCTTCTTTGTGGTGAATACTGTATTCTATTGGGTGAACTAAAACTATGTTTTGAATCATATATCTATGGACAATTTTTCAGAATAAATTTGACTGTGATTAAATTGTATCTCTAATAATACAAGAAACTTATTTTGAGAAAGTTCATACATATATCCAAGTACTTATTAGCACTGTTACCATTGCTTCGTTCTTTGACTACATTATTTATACCTGTATGTTCTTCTACTCCCTCTGAAATTCCGTTTGTAAAATGCCAATAAAACTGAAGTATTCCTCCTGAAACACTAAATAAGACCAAGATTCCTTTAACTCCATGAAAAGCTGAATATATCACAGTGAAATTGTGGTTATGTATTCCATGTCAACACTGTCTAAATCCCACTGCTGCCACCATGTTAGGCCATTTCTAACTGTAATTGGTGATAGTGGGTCAGGACACGTTTGATAATTGCTCTCCTGATCTTTTGGAAGGTAATTTAGGGACAATTGATTGTTGAATTTATCATGCCATACCAAGGTGAAATTTATTAAACTGACAACCTAGTACAATTCATTCCTTTATACACCTTGTGTTATTTCACTGATAGCTGACACCTAACAGAGTTAAAAGACCTTTCACACAGTGGTGTATCCAAAAAAGAAAATAAATATATCTTTTCCTTTCCATCAGTGGCAATAGTTACACAACTGTGCAAGTATAGTGAATCAATCTGAAAGAATTTGTATTTAGTGTATGTAACTAGATAGATAATTCACTCTGTTATTAATATCATCAAATGACTGATTCAAAAAAGAGAATTTAAAGTAATCAGCAAATGACTCCATGCCTTTCACATAAAACTGAGAAGCATTTACATAACATAATAAGAGACCCAAACTGGTTTGATATCACTCACCTGACATTTTGGCTTCAGTCCCAATTTTAGTAAAATAAGCTGGGTAATATTGCTGAAGATGTCTTTAAAGTCTTTAATTTCTACTGTTCTATGTAAGTGATATCTGGATAGTACTCTCACACTGCACCAACATGTCATGAACATATGCAAGGCTGCATATCTTGAGCTGAGACGCATCAGCTCAATTCACAAATATCTTTCAGTTGATGCCACTAAAACACTTGTGTGTTCATTAGTACTTTCAAGACTGGACTATTGTAACTCAGTTCTGTCTGGTTCATCTCAATATCTACTCCAGAAACTTCAAAAAGTTCAAAACAGAGCTGCTCAGATCAACTTAGAGTACCACAATCAGAGCACACCTCCCTGCTGCTCTGTACCCTACACTGGCTATCCATTCAATCCAGAATCAAAGACAAAATTTGTTCTCTGTGCTACCTTTCACTGTCGGACTCTCGTCCAACATACCTATCCGACCTCACAGATGTGTACACACCAGCAAGATACTTACGCTCCTCTTCCCATTATAAAAACAAAGTCATATGGACAGCGTTCTTTTGCATACCAAGGCCCAGCAACATGGAATGAATTGCCCACTGAACTTAGACACAAAGACACAGTGATCACTTCAAGAGGGCTCTCAAAACTCACTTATTTCAACTGCAAGAACAAACTTAAAGACCTAATAATGTTTCCTACCTGAAATATTCTCAGCATGTTTTTTTATTTTTTAATGTTTTTCTAACTTCGTGGTGTTTGTTTTTGTAATAATATTATCATATGTTTTTTATCTTATAGGTGTTGTCTAATGTTGTAAAGTGCTTAGAGCTTCCAAAGATTAGGTGCTATACAAAGTCCTCATTATTATTATTATTATTATTATTATTATTATTATTATTATTATTATCTAAGAGTTCAAAATGTCTGGTAATATCAAACTGCCTTCATCAGCAACTACGGTTAAACATGTGACTTATAATGGTCATGTGATACAAGGATATTGGTGACAATGGGTGATAATTTAAGCCCCACATCACTGTTCAGTGTTGGTTTCTGATGTCATATTTCACTGATGAGACATTCTGAATTGAAGAAGTAAAGCATGTGAAAGCTGCACTATGAGTAAATGGCTATCTAGAGTGGTTTCAAAATTCCACAGAAGAAAAAGCACCAAACAGAACCAGAAGTAGCACAAATAAAACCATCACTGGCATAACATATACTGTATCTGCTGTTTATCAAAAGTCCTAACTAGAGTATTCAGACAACATGGGAGTAATATATATCACAAACCATCAAATTGTTTAAATGAAACAACTTACACATGTGAAGGATAAAATTGAAAATATTTCACAAACTGTGAGGTTTAACATTTCAAATGTATTGATTGAAGGAGGCAAATGAAATATGATTGTGTAGGCCAACACTCATAATGGGATGAGGGGCTTGAATTACCACCCATCCATACCAGTCTCCATCTATCACATGATCATTATAAGTCACGTGATCAACAGTAGTTGCTGACGAAGGCAGTGTGATATTGCCAAATATTTTGAACTCTAAGATATCCAAGTCATTTATGCTCTGAGTAAAGTTAAATTCTAATAATCATTAATTTTTCATGCTGAATGCCAGGCTGAATGGATGATTTGTTTGTATAACTTGCGATTCTGTGATGCAAAAAGTCCCCACATGAACACAGGAATATTTAGTTGTGATTATCAGATGAGGTGAAAAACAGTAAATGCTGATTGTCCATGTATGCTGGATAAAATGCACAATGGATAATAGCAAAACAAAGAAATTCTTTCTTTGGTGAGGCATGCTGGTTAAGTGAGAGTACTGCATGGTGATGCAGTACTAATTTATATACATGAACTTTTTGGATTATAGCCACCTGATATAAATAGTCAATAACAACAGGTCTTGTCATAATATTCTCAGCCAATTATATATTCTTCAGGCATACACTGTAGTCAACTGGAATGTTTTACAAATTCAGGAACATCTGAAGACCATTCAATACAACAAAGAAACTTAGAGATCTTTACAAATATATGTATTAGGACATTAATGAATGTTAACCTGAGCAATTCTAGATGGAAATTTATATTTTTACTAACTGTAGTAAAACGGTCATAATTTAAGTTCTATTCTATCCTGACACTATGTTGTTAATACTACATGATCAAGATTTCTCCTTGCTTAAGAAAACTATAAATGTCAAATGAAAATAGGTACATTCTGACATTTTGTCTTAAATTATAGAATTTAAATTAAATTGAATGAGACAAAAGTCTTAAAAGTCATATTATGTGAAATAATGTAACCTGATACATATTCTGTTATCGTATCAGAATCCAATATAAAATAGTTTTGTGTAACACAGAATAAGCAAAGGCCTATTTATAGAAATTCTTGTGACAAGAAATTTTTAAATCTCAGTTTGGCTTATGGCTTTCATGTGACCACCATGTAATAATTTTCCTAGTCCTAGTTTTTATGACTTTTTCTCATATAATGTATTCAACAGTCATGCCTAAATAAGTACACACCCCTCTCTTTGGTCAAAATACTACCAACCACCACCCAAATATTTGCCTTAGTGAAAGTATGTCTCTATCCAGCCATGATTTGAAGAAGGTACTCTACCTAAAGCATTTTTATTTTCTTTGAACTTACCACAGAGTATACAAATGTCTCATTCATAACTGAACACTTAACATAATGGGTTAAATAAGTCTTACAAATGAATCACAGATTTTTAAAAATAAATTCAGCATTACTATATTGGAAAAGACAAAGGGAGCTAACTCTTCAAATATATACATACATATGATGGGGACATTTGTTTACAGCGGACATGGGCAACTTCCTCCAGGGGGCAGGCCAGATAAGTGATTTTTAAAGACACATGCTATTAAGTAAATTAATGGATAAAATGATGTCATGGGATTATTTTGCCCTCCTAGATTTACAGTATCATCAATGATAGACTTTTATGATTATCTTAAATGCAAAAATAATATCTGAAGCAGACAGTGCAAGCATTACAATCATTAAAGTACTTACATTTTTTAGTTGTACATAACTCACAAAACTGAATGCAATTTTATTTTTTTTAAATGGTGAATTAAGAACATGACTGTGTACTAAATTTGACAGTTCTGGCACCTTGATGGTCCAAGAACATGAAATTACCTTTTGAATATTCGTATGCAACAACAAGTATTAAACATGAAAAAGGATATATTGCACAACATTCAATTAACAAAGCTATAATTAAGAAAAATACATGTATATCACATAAACATAATTAACAAAGATATATCACATAGATATAATTAAAAAAGATACATCTGAAACATAAAACAAAAAGCATATACTTAGATATGCCTGTGAAACTTAAACTGACCTACCTAATAACAGAAAGTACTTTTGTCTGTTTTAGTCTGATCTTGCTTGTGTATTAGTGAAAGAACACATTTGTCTGTATATATATATATATATATATATATATATATATATATATATATATGTTCTAGATTGTTGGGGGGTGTGATATCAATGGGCATTTTTCAGTTTGCAAAAGAATTAACTGCATTCAAAAATCTGAACTTATATATGAAAATCTCAAATAACTCTCATTATTTTCAGTCTTAAATTAAAAATAAGATTTCAGCCATTCAATTTCACAGTTAAGACAAACCATATTGAATATAGAGTAAATCACCAATATACATGTAATAATTATCTCTAAATTATGTACATTAATGAATCGTGTTACATTAGAAAAGGGCAAGCAATCTACCATGCTTGTAATGAACTACTTTATCAAAATTTGATTAATCATATGTTTCAGATACACTGGTCAACAGTGAAATCATTACTGACTTGAAAAGGCCCTAATCTGTAGTATTTTGGTGTGCCGAACACGAATATAACCATGAAAAATTTGTATTGGCTCTCGTTTTGAAGATATTCATATACCTCATTTTCTATGTTTCACTGTGTAAATTTCTCCAGTAGGACTGCAGCAACATCCGGAATAATGATGTAACATTGCATAATACCATCATGCTCACATCATCCACAGTTGATTGCATCATTTTCTGATGCAATGCAATACTAATGCCATGCGGCTGCTGAAGTAAGTTGACGTCAGCAGTGTACTATACATGTGTAGGCCTATTATACTAATGCCAGGCGGCTGCTGAAGCTGACGTAAGCAGTGTACTATATAAAGCCCAATCAGATAGGTTCAGCATTTAAAATATTTTAGACGTTGTGCGAGACAGTTCAAGCTACTGTTACATAAAACTTATTATTTTATCCATTTACGTACAATAAAGAACAGTAATGCCTCGAAAGTGTGTTAATACCGCGGACAATTTTTGCTATATTTGTGGGGAAGTGACATTTGCCAACCAGAAGAAAAGTATCAATTCTCAAGTGAAGAAGGCATATCATCTTTACTTCGGATGCAAGGTTGGTGACCAAGACAAGCCTTGGGCTCCGCATATATGCTGTGCTACATGTACAACACAGCTTTCACAGTGGTTGAATTGCAAAAGGTCATCAATGCCGTTTGCAGTCCCAATGGTGTGGAGAGAGCCAAGCAACCACCTAAATGACTGTTACTTCTGCTTGGTTCCTCCTCTTTCCGGCGGAATAACGAAGCGAAAGAAGTCGAGAATAGTCTACCCAAACATTCCGTCTGCATTGAGACCAGTTCCACATGGTGAGGGACTTCCTATTCCAGAACCTCCAGCAGAATATTCTCTTGATTCATCTGACGAAGACAAAGGTGAGTCGACCTGTTCTTCTCCTGGTCCATCAGCATGCAGTGATCCAGATTTTCACTGTGGTGCATCATCAACCCCACACAGAATAACACAGGAAGAACTAAATGACCTGATTCGTGATTTGGACTTATCAAAGAACAAGGCAGAATTGCTAGGATCAAGACTCCAACAATGGAATCTTCTAGAAGAAGATGTCACAATTACTGCATATCGAAAGCGCCACCAGCAATTGGAGCCTTTCTTCAGAAAGGAAAGTAATCTGATATTCTGTTCCGATATTGAGGGCCTCATGAATGCTTTAAAAATCACTCATGACCCACAAGAATGGAGACTATTTGTGGACTCTTCGAAACTGAGTCTCAAGGCTGTGCTTTTGCACAATGGAAACATTCTTCCATCTATTCCAGTAGCGTATGCTGTCCACATGAAAGAGACATACGATAACTTAAGGCAGCTACTGAATTCCATTGAGTATAACAAGTACAGCTGGCACCTCTGTGGTGATTTGAAGGTAGTTGCCCTTTTAATGGGACTGCAGCAAGGATATACAAAATACATGTGTTTCTTATGCGAGTGGGATAGCCGAGCAAGGGAAATGCACTACATGAGGAAGGAATGGACTCACAGGCAGAATGTAGCCATTGGAGAGAAGAATATCCAACACCCAGCTCTGGTTGAGGCTCAGAAAATCTTGCTACCACCCCTTCACATCAAACTAGGTTTGATGAAGAACTTCGTGAAAGCCATTGACCAGACTTTGCCAGCATTCCGATACCTGCATGAAAAATTCCCTCGACTCAGCGAAGCAAAGATTAAAGAGGGAGTTTTTGTGGGTCCTCAGATTCGAGAGCTTTTCAAAGATGACCGGTTCAACAACTTGCTGGAAGGTGACGCAAAACAAGCATGGAATGCTTTTCACCTAGTTTCTACAAACTTCCTCGGAAATGTTAGGGCAGAAAACTATAAGGAACTAGTAGAAGACATGTTGATGAAGTATAAGAAACTTGGCTGCAATATGTCTCTAAAGATTTGTAAAAATTTGTTGTCCAGTGATATCAATAGTGAATCTTACATTAGTGAGTAAACATTATAAAGCATTATTCAAATGAATTAATTAGAGCATTTACAGTACTTGACTAGTACTTTTGTTTTATGACAATTTGGGACTAAAACTTCTGGACAAATCAAAGCTCTCCAAATTGTTTGCACTAAGTATTTCATAAACAAACTCAATATCAAATGTGGCAAAGAAAATGCAAACTGACTTTTCACAATTGTTTTGATTTTCATGACATTTTCTTGTTCCTTAATATTAGATATGTCTCTCTTTTGTAAAACATCAGCAAAAGGAATCAAGGACTCATTTGAACTATGTCCATGTACAAATACTATGACATGGCAGAAATTAAGTTTTTTGTCGTAAACTTTGATTTTTCAAATGAAAATTCATGTAAACTGTAATACTTAATGCAGACAAGTTATCAATTACTAATATCAACAGGTCAGACTTCAACAAAACAAAAGTACTAATCAATTAAATAAATTATTTGATAGTAAGCATTTCTGAAAACCATTCTCTGAAGATTTGTACTCCAATATCATGCACTTTCTGTACTCATCGTGCAATGCAAGATGGACTATATCATGCAGACTATAATTTTCTATACTCTTGTCCCACCAGTTGTTGTCAACAACAGTTCTTGTCATGATTCACAAGAAGCACAGGCCTTGAAATTTAAATTATTTGTGTTGTCTCAGCTGTTAATGGCTTTCAGATTATGTTTGATCAGCAATACAGACTTATAAAAATATTCAAAACATGGACCTAAACAGTAACAAATCCAGTTCGTTTACATTGCTTTGCTGGGTGAAATTAGCTTGTACTGAATCTATCTTGCATAACTGAGGACTAATATGGATACGTTTATGTTGGGAACAGCTAAATAAATCTACACATTTATGAATTAAATTAGTGGTAAATTATTCACCACAATTATATTTACTCCATGGACATCAACTTAATAATATTCTGAGATCTACCCATTTAGGATGATTTTGAAAGCCACTGATGGAAGTTGCAAAGTCATTTTTGGATCAATGGTGCATTATAGCATAGTATTAGGTCCCCAAAAAAAATTTAAAAAAATAATGTAACAAAAGAGAAAAAAGGAACACACATACTGAAATAAAGCCTACAAATCAGATCGATATATTACAGCATTGTAAAGGAGGATGACATGAACTTGATTAGCTAGGTGAGGACCTCTGCTCCATTTAGGCTATATTTAAAATGGCCTTATGGCAAGCTGTTTGCAAATGGGATTTAAGTAGTACCATAGTTTGCAAAGAGGTAAATTAATTTTTTATGCTGAAGTATTGAAAATATACTGAAAGATGACTTTGAAATAATGTTTGTATTAATGACAAGAACTGGAAGGATACAAAAAGTAATGGCAAACAAGACAAGACAAAACTGAATTCCCGTAATGTACGATGTCGGATAAAGAGCATCTTTCTAGAATGTTCAGATAATACATTAATTTGTTTTCTTTCCAGAACTGCCACCACAAATAATCATGTGGTAGTTGTGAGGTACACCATTTTTGCAGCTGACCTTGTCTTGCAAGCAAGATGATTTTATTTACCAATTCTCATTGTTTATCAACCATACGCACCTTCAAAGACAGTATTGAGACCCACTGTGTCAAAAAAAGTAATACATTTAATGAGAAAAAGAACGAGTGATAATCAGAAAAAAAATGTTATGTTAACTGAATCCTCCTATCTTTGTACATGGCACATTAGGATGGGGAATTCCCAGAGACCAAAAATAGCCCCAATTGATGGACATACTGTATACCAGTAGTACTTCATGGCTTGGTCATTATACATAATATGATGTTGACTTTAATTTGTTATTTATGAATTGTCATTGATTTGGCACCTCTGGCATTTCTGCTTAGCTATATTTTTCCCAGAACTCCCTGTCCTGTTACATATGGTCTATTTTGCATGTATTCACAGTTGGGTTTTTTAACAAACTGTTGTGTAATATGGGAAGTAACTCTTACTCATTTGATACAATTGCAATTCTAACAGGTAAGACTCATGTAAAATTAAAACAAGTTATTCCCCCTTCATTAATTTTTAACTTGTGTTTAAAGTACAAGATGGATAATACTTTAATTGTTCCTGTATTTTGTTTATTTTTTTTATTACCATAATATGACCTTTTGAGGTATACAGTTATAAAAACCAAGCTACCTGTAGACAGCAACCACACAAAGTGATCTCGTTTTGATCTGATCCCAAGATTCTCTCTTCTCTGCTAATTTGGTTGTAACTGGAGAAATGGTGTTGGAATATGAACTGACACAAATTGTATCTAATGTTAAATAAATAAATTCTAGAAAGTAGGTCATAGTGACCCAAGTTTATGTGAGACACAGTCAATTTTAAATAAATCCTGCAAAAGGGGTCACATCAATCCAGTTTTCATACACCTTCATCCTAAAAATCACCAACAATGTAAGATTAACACTTGTTTAAATTTGGTGTAGTAAAACAGCATTTAAACCCTGGATATGGGGAATAGACAATGTACAGACTTGCGAGCAGACCCAAATCTACTGGCACATTGTATAACTGCTGATGAAAGTCTACAATGTATAGGCTCAAAAACAGACCCAGATCTACAGGCAAACTGTATAACAGCTGACATGGGTCAGCAATGTACAGACGTACAAGCAAACCAACATCTATTGGCACATTGTATAATAGCTGATGTGGGTCTACAATGTAAAGACTTGCAAGCAGAACCAATCAATTGGTACAGTATAATAGATGATCTGGATCTACAATGTACAGACTCCCCAATCTACTGACACATTAACAGCTGATCTGGATCTACAATGTACAGACTCCCCAATCCACTGACACACTAACAGCTGATCTGGATCTACAATGTACATACTCCCAAATCTATTGACACACTAACAGCTGATCTGGATATTCAATGTACAGACTTCCAAATCTATCGACACACTAACAGCTGATCTGGATCTACAATGTACAGACTCCCAAATCTATTGACACATTAACAGCTGATCTGGATCTACAATGTACAGACTCCCAAATCTACTGACACACTAACAGCTGATCTGGATCTACAATGTACAGACTCCCTAATCTACTGACACACTAACAGCTGATCTGGATCTGCAATGTACAGACTCCCGAATCTGCTGACACACTAACAGCTGATCTGGATCTGCAATGTACAGACTCCCGAATCTATTGACACACTAACAGCTGATCTGGATCTACAATGTACAGACTCCCGAATCTATTGACACACTAACAGCTGATCTGGATCTACAATGTACAGACTCCCCAATCCACTGACACATTAACAGCTGATCTGGATCTACAATGTACAGACTCCCCAATCCAATGACACACTAACAGTCCAAATAAGCTTAACCCATCATCATTTTCCTCTCTGTTGTCATCATAAAGAATTGAATACAACAGTAACATGCAGCAAGTGGGATAAGGGAAATCTTTCGGTCAGGTTTTAAGAACACTTCAACCCATGCCTAATATGATGTGTGTTCATAATTAAAAATAAGCTTGAATCTTTTAAAGTACATGAAGCAGTTCTGAAAAGACAAAAACCAATAATATTTCAGTTGCAATCAGGTTGGTCATAGTAATATTAATCATCTGGGTAAGTTGAACAACGATTAGCTTCCAACAAAAAATAAAACTTTAAAAGTTTCAATTCAAACTTTTTCCTTAGAATCCCTATGACTTTATATTTTTAAGTTTTATCTCTATTTCTCTTACTCAATCTTCCCTCTCATCTCATCTGTCTGAGCTGTGTATAACGAACAATTCAGACATCTACCTATCTGTGGATAATGAACAATTCAGCAATCTCCTATCTATGTATAATTAACAATTCAGCCATCTACCTATCTGTGTAAAATATAATATTTAACCCTTAACCAAACTGCATCCTGATGGCTGACCCAAATTTATTATCAAACATTAAATAGAATATGTCAGAAGTGATTAATTAATATGTGTCTTGCAGTGGCTGGACTTACCTACATGCTGTAGATGAAATTACCCACTTGTTGATTGGAAATAACCCATTTAATTTGATATTATAAAGCTACCTTTTCTTTCATTATTTATAGTTCTTGTGCAACATTCATAGTCACATTTCATTTGTTCAAGATCCCTACTAATATTTGACCTGGCTGCATAACATTAAGTCAGACATGTATATGTATACAAAATTCCCATAGTGTTCAGAATATGGTCCTTGTAAACTAATTAAACCAGAAAGTCTGGACTTGAATGGTGAGCCCATGCATAAAAAAATACTCATCAAAGCCTTAATAAAAACTGTTCACGTACTGGAAAATGGACTCAGTCCAAGCATACATTAGATGTGTTTGAAAGAGGGGCATTACTGGAGCAAGATGGAGGCTGAATATGAATAAATTAGCATTTTCACCCAGGAACTTGCACAAGACACTCTTTGAACAGAAACAAAATCATGTGTTTACATGTGTACATAGAATAAATTGAGACCCCTTTTGCTTAAAAATAAAAGCCCCAATATCACTTTTTCCAGCCAAAAATGTATATTTTTGGTGCATAAATTGGGGAATGTGTTTACGTTAATGATGTCATCAAGGTCATATGAGTGACAAATACTGTTTTCTGAACCATCATTACACTTTGAAATGTTTGGTAATAGATAACCTTGTGTTCACTGAAAACTCCATGGTTAAACAAGAAAATGTAACATATATCATTCAGAATTTCAGCCTGCTTGATATTTTTTTTAGTATTTCCAAGGGCAGTGCTTAATTTTTAGCAAACATCCTCAGGCAAAGCAATTAATGTTTTCCTCTATATTGTAAAATCCTGATTGGGTTCTACTTTCCATGACACAAGTCAACCATAGCATGCATATCACATTGATATAAATTTTCAGGACTAAATACACAATGATGCAAGCAAGGGTGCTATATTTACACAGTTCAATTTATTCAATTCAGCAAAGTTCAGTCTTTCAGTCTTTAGAACTTTTTTTCTGGTTGCTAAGCCAATCTTGCTAACTAACAGGCTGTACACAGCATTATGAGAGTTTTATCTTTCTTGACAAGGGCCTTTATCGATTATCAACAACTGACTGGGCTTTAGATGCATACTTTGTTCTTTTTTCATGGAGAATACTTCCATGTTAGCACCAGTACCATTATTATTGAACCCCACAAAGTCTGACACCTCAGTCGGAAGGGTTGAGTGACAGTATATCATATTTGTCAGCAGCCATTCGCCTAAGCATAGGCTTATATAACTTGACCTGAACAGCATTCTTAGGTCAACTGCTTTATTAAAAATGTCAAAAACAGTATCAACAATACATTACAAAGCAAGTTTTCTATTTACTTTTAAACAAAAGCTGAAAAAAAATATCAACTATGCAGTTTAAAATCTCAGTCTGTATATATTTAATGCATCTTATTAAAAACAAAGTCTAAATAATGACTATGTGACTTGTGCGCCATGTTTTTGTTCCTCTTTGAAGAGCAAATCTTATGCACATGCCTGTGTGAAAATGCTAATTTAAACAGCGTACAAAAAATAATGTACCACTACATCTCACTGTCCGCTGCTGTGGGTTCAACAAAACTACTCTTCAATTATTCCAAAATGACTTAGTTCTTACCTGCCAAGTCCACAAAGGTTAGCTTGCCCCGTTTAGTAATGTAGAGATTTTCATCATCTGGATCCTGCTGCTCAGAGTCAACTGTCAACATCAACATACTATGGCTACGACTAGAGAATTCATTTAGGCCATGTGATCCTGTCTGGCGATTCCGCATACCTGAAACAGATATTAGTAAATCTACATACATAATGAAATGTGCACAATTTTGAAACTGTAATATGAAATATTCCTAATTCTTCATAATACCATGAATTGTACACTGTCATGCTTCAGGACAAGTATGAGTACATATTTAGCCATGCATGTACCTACCAGTCCAATTTTATTTTTACTTCAAGGACAAGTACCAGTACATATTTAGCCATGCATGAACTTACCAGTCCAATATTATTTTTACTTCAGGACAAGTATGAGTACATATTTAGCCATGCATGAACTTACCAGTCCAATTTTATTTTTACTTCAGGACAAGTATGAGTACATATTTAGCCATGCATGAACTTACCAGTCCAATTTTATTTTTACTTCAGGACAAGTACCAGTACATATTTAGCCATGCATGAACTTACCAGTCCAATTTTGTTTTTACTTCAGGACAAGTACCAGTACATATTTAGCCATGCATGAACTTACCAGTCCAATTTTGTTTTTACTTCCAGGACAAGTACCAGCACATATTTAGCCATGCATGAACTTACCTGTCCAATTTTGTTTTTACTTCTAGAACAAGTGCCAGTGTATATTAAGCCATGTATGAACTTAACCTGTCCACTTTTGTTTTTACTTCTAGGACAACTACTAATACATATTTAGCTATGCATAAACTTACCAGTCCAATTTTCTTAAAACTTCTATAAAAATACTAATATGTTAAAGCAGTCCAGGCTTCTTGCAGAGGCCTGCATTCAGGGAGAGTCCGCAGGGGCTTCACATTATTTCCTGGAAGTGGGGGATGTGCACAAATGCAAAACACTGAACAATGAATGATAAATGAGAACAGAATGAAACACCAATACATTTCATGAATGGATTTGAAAATCTAGTTTTAGGTTGCTCAATTTCTGTGGTTGAAAGCATTTTGCAAAATAATCCAGGATCAGATTTTTTTACAATGAATTGTTTTTAACCCTTTGTAATTTGTGGTATTCTTATCTTGAGACAGAACTATCATTACTGCCATGACGACATGATCAGCACTGCTTGTATCTGTACAATATTTATTTGAACAATTGTAATTAAAAACATAAATGGCTGATATTAGATACCCACTGTGTATATATTAGATACCAATGGTGTATATATTAGATACGAATGGTGTATATATTAGATACCTATGGTGTATATATTAAGTACCCATTGTGTATACATTAGATACCTATGGTGTATATATTAGATACTCATTGTGTATATATTAGATGCCTATGGTGTATATATTAAGTACCCATTGTGTATACATTAGATACCTATGGTGTATATATTAGATACTCATTGTGTATATATTAGATACCTATGGTGTATATATTAAGTACCCATTGTGTATATATTAGATACCTATGGTGTATATATTAGATACCCATTGTGTATATATTAGATACCTATGGTGTATATATTAAGTACCCATTGTGTATACATTAGATACCTATGGTGCATATATTAGATACCTATGGTGTATATATTAGATACCCATTGTGTATATATTAAGTACCCATTGTGTATATATTAGATACCTATGGTGCATATATTAGATACCAATGGTGTATATATTAGATACCCATTGTTTATACATGTATATTAAATACCTATTGTGTATATATTAGGTACCCACTGTGTATATATTAGATAGCAATGGTGTATATATTAGATACCCATGGAGTATATATAAGGTATCCATTAGATACCTATGGTGTATATATTAAGTACCCATTGTGTATATATTAGATACCCATGGTGTATATATTAGGTATCCAATGTCTATATATTAGAAACCTATGGTGTATATATTAGGTATTCATTACATATATATTAGATACCCATGGTGTATATATAAGATATCCATTGTGTATATATGTATATACTAGATACTCATGGTGTATATATAAGGTATCCATTGTGTATATATGTATATGTTAGATACCTATGGTGTATATATTAGATACCCATGGTGTATATATTAGGTACCCATTGTGTATATAATTTTACATTTATTGCAGTTGAGTTGTGCCATTGCACTAAAAGCACCTTTATTAAGACAAGATATGAAAGCTCAGATTCTTTCCCTTTAACACACTGGAAACAGAAAATCTGACTTCTGTAAATGCATTTCCATTTTTGTATCAAACATGCAAATATTAATGGAAACGATGTATGAAAGTGATAAATGCAAAATCTGAGCATATACACCTGCATGGCATTATAAGTCAATTTAATCAGTGCAGTTAGCAATGTATCCTGGGTCTATCCTTCTTTGTGAAGACCCATCCCAGGAGTCATAACTTTGAAACCATCAAAATGAACACGTTATACAACCAGCCTTGTAGCTAAGATATGTTCCTGACACTAGGGACTTGACCCAAGTTTAACATCTTAGAGATTGTTCATATGGTGTTTCAATTATTCAAGTTTTTCTATTTTTAGTAACATCAGCCATATTTGATGGCAGATTGGAATTACTTGTGTAAACTTAGAAGCCCTTCATGCCAAAATTCTTTCAATTAAATTTAGTCAAATTCTGTTGAGTAACATTTGAAAAGAAATCATTTAAAAGATTTTCTATTTTTAGTAATGGCAGCCATATATAATGGCAGATTGGCATCAGCTGTATAATCTGAATGTATTTATTACTATCCCATTGTTTTGCCAAATTCAGTCTATTTCTGCTGAACAGTTTATATAAAGTCATTAAATCTTTTGTATATTTTTAGTAACAGTGACCATATTTGAAAAGAAACTGGCATTATATGTTTTTATACAAATCTGAATGACCTCATGCCACGATGCTTTCTGTCAATTTGGTCACATTCTACTAGGTGGTTATTAAATAAAAATTAAAGATAGGAATTTAGAACTGATGCATCATAGACACCAAATGCACCACAAACAACAAATGAAGGATCATACCATAAGCTCACATGGTCTTATTACCTAACAACTAATGTACATAAATTAGTTATGAATCAATTATACAATTATTCATACTATTCAGTCTAAAAAAATTAGTATATTTTACTTATTTTTTACACTTGAACAATGACACATTTTTCAACATCTTCAACTGAAATCATGCAAGATCGGTACCTTCAAACTGATACAATAAAACTGTTGAAATAGTTTACTTAACAAAAAATGACCCCATTTTTGAAACAGACTTTAAGGAACAAAGACAGCAGGGACAAAAATAGCTACTGTATGAGAAGAGATTTAATTGACTAGATATGGTGATCTTATTTCTGGACAGGTTGAATATTTTGCTGGAGAGGAAAACTTTATATTTATTTGTCTGGTGGGTAAGTGGACAAAAATGCAATTTTTTCAGCAATGATGATCCCATTAAGGTTAAAAGAAATCTCTATCAATTTAGATCTGTATCAGTGTTTTAGTCTATTTAGGATTTTACTAAATATGATTTTTTTTATAAGTAACTACATCACTGTATTTTTTATCTTTAGAGAAAACAGAATTTATAATCACAAGTTACTCCACAAAACTGTGAGCGAATTACTCTGGGATGTAATTCAGTGTCTAATTTTGTCAACGTGTCTAGTGAAGAAAACGATACTGGATGACCTCTTTTGGAAATGATAAGGAGATGACAATGGAGGTCTTTTGTCAAACGAAAACTTTTGCCTTTAAAAAGCTCAAAGAGCTTGTAAACAGAAGGCATGGTGACATTGTATTGTTATTGTTCTGCTGGAATAGCATACCGCTGATACTATCAATATGATTTATTGACTTGGGCATAATACACTGGTAGAGTTATTGACTTTAGTAACTGTTAAATCTCGGACAAAATTCAAGGCCATTAGAAGTACAGGTTTTTTATGGCCGAATCAATCAATCATACAATGTTACTCAATGTTACAAAATAAATCAGACTTGAACAGAAGAAAGCACACATTTTTTTAATGATTTCTTTGTTTTCAAAGAGTAAACAAACTACAGCAAATACTGTTAACACATTGTTTACTCAATCTGTTCATGGAGATACTCATTTATCAAACTCTTGCCTACTATGGTAATCTCTGATGTTGTTGTTGTTGTAGGGTTTAACGCCATTTTTCAGCACACAATAGGCTACACATGGCGGCCAGTATTAATGGTGGAGGAAGAACCCGGGAAAACCCCAGAAAGAACCACTGACCCACGAGAAGCTACTGGCAAGCTTTCTCACATACCCACATTAGCCGAATCCGAGACTCAAACCCTACCAAAGGTGAGATGGCAGTGATCCATAACGGATAGCGCTTTAGACCACTTGGCCACTCGGGGCCCCAGTAATCTTTCATGGTCTTTACCTACATCAACATACATTTACAAACGTTACCAGTAATTCATATAAATTTGCTACACCAAAACCTGACAATTTCTCCTAAGTATAGCAATTAAATGCACAGATAATTGAAAACTGTATTTTGTTTTACCCCAGCGACCATATGATAAAGTCACTGCTTGCCTCTACTTAAGGCTTCAATAAATGTATTATTGCACCCAGTCTTCAATAAATGTATTATTGCATCCAGTCTTCAGTAAATGTATTATTGCACCCAGTCTTCAATAAATGTATTATTGCACCCAGTCTTCAATAAATGTATTATTGCACCCAGTCTTCAATAAATGTATTATTGCACCCAGTCTTCAATAAATGTATTATTGCATCCAGTCTTCAGTAAATGTATTATTGCATCGAGTCTTCAATAAATGTATTATTGCATCCAGTCTTCAATAAATGTATTATTACATCCAGTCTTCAGTAAATGTATTATTGCACCCAGTCTTCAATAAATGTATTATTGCATCCAGTCTTCAATAAATGTATTATTGCACCCAGTCTTCAATAACTGTATTATTGCATCCAGTCTTCAGTAAATGTATTATTGCACCCAGTCTTCAATAAATGTATTATTGCATCCAGTCTTCAATAAATGTATTATTGCACCCAGTCTTCAATAACTGTATTATTGCATCCAGTCTTCAGTAAATGTATTATTGCATCCAGTCTTCAGTAAATGTATTATTGCATCCGGTCTTCAATAAATGTATTATTGCATCCAGTCTTCAGTAAATGTATTATTGCACCCAGTCTTCAATAAATGTATTATTGCATCCAGTCTTCAGTAAATGTATTATTGCACCCAGTCTTCAATAAATGTATTATTGCACCCAGTCTTCAATAAATGTATTATTGCATCCAGTCTTCAGTAAATGTATTATTGCATCCAGTCTTCAGTAAATGTATTATTGCACCCAGTCTTCAATAAATGTATTATTGCATCCAGTCTTCAATAAATGTATTATTGCATCCAGTCTTCAATAAATGTATTACTGCATCCAGTCTTCAGTAAATGTATTATTGCATCCAGTCTTCAATAATGTTTATCTGTACCTTAGATCCTGAAACTAGTGAACACTGTACTTGCAAAACATGTCCAATAAATGACCTCAAAGTCATCAAATGACCGTCTGCTAGTTTTCAAATATCAAGAAAACCAGTGTATCATGGAAAAAGTATGTCAGTACTAAAGTGGTAGCAACTTTGGAACCAAAACCAACATGCTTTTCAGTACTCCCTTTTTTGAAGCAACTTGTTAAGTCTCATTTCAAAATTTCTATATTTAAGTTTCACAAATATATGGGCTGCCATTTTAAAGTTTGAGAAAGAAAAACAAATATCAGGGAAAAGCTGTTAGAATTGCAGAATGCCAGAATCTGCTAACAAGTATGTCTTCATATTCATTTCAACAAATGGAGCTAATGTAACTATGCTGTGTACACAATATTAAAGAGAATATAATCAAGTTCAGCATGTGTATGTAATATCTGTGCCAAACTGAGTTATTTCAGGTCATGTTTTAGTCAGCTATGTCAAAAACGAAAAGTATGTTTGTAAATAACTTTCTAAACTCTCTCAATAACTTTATTTATTTCAAAATGAAATAAACATTAAATTCAATAGCATCTTTTTGATAATTGCAATTGAAACGCTTCATATTTTCCCCACATAATGATTTCAAATAGTCAAAGACACAACAAACACACTTGCATATGTAAACACGCTTCTCCCGTGCCGCTTCAATCCGATGTATTTCATGTACAATTTGCACAGATGAATCCAGTCCAAAATCACAAACTTTCATCGAATCGAAATAAAATACCAAAATCTATTCATTCCAGATCAAATGGAATTAATGATTTCAAATAGTCAATGACAGAACAAACACACTTGCAGATGTAAACACGCTTCTCCCGTGCCGCTTCAATCCGAAGTATTTCATTTTACAATGTGCAGATGAATCCAGTCCAAAATCACAAACTTTCATCAAATCGAAACAAAATACCAAAATCTATTCATTCCAGATGAAATGGAAAAGTTGTTGCAATGCGCATTCATTCACAATATGACTGCAAATTTCAATTTTAACTAGACACGCCATTTTCTTTCAAAAGTTATGTCGCGCGCGTGATTAAGTTCAATTTTATATGGGCGGAGTTATGTGTGCATTAATAATGATGTTGTGTAATGGTAAATATGCGCTTGTGTATTTAGTTTGGAATGCGGCATACATTCATTTACGTTGTTTCTTGTAGTGTATTTTGTTTATATAATTAAACCTTAGGTAGAATAAAAAGAATGAGCATATAATAAAAAGGTTACTGCATTTGTATGTGAAAATATGAACTTGTTTTGTCGGAAGGACATACTGCACTCCCAAGGTCGTGCAGTATTCCATCCCAAAACTCGTTCATATTTCCCATACAAATGCAGTAACCTATAAATACAGTATATATTCTAGCAATTCAGGCATTCATTACAATCAGGCTTACGTTAAAAAGAGGCTTTCATTAAAATCAGGCTTTCATTAAAATCAGCATTAAAATCAGGCTTTCATTAAAATCAGGCTTCCATTAAAATCAGCATTAAAATCTGGCTTTCACTAAAATCAGCATTAAAATCAGGCTTTCATTAAAAATCAGCATTAAAATCAAGCTTTCATTAAAATCAGCATTAAAATCAGACTTTCATTAAAATCAGCATTAAAATCAGGCTTTCACTAAAATCAGCATTAAAATCAGGCTTTCATTAAAATCAGGCTTTCACTAAAGCTTTCACTAAAATCAGCATTAAAATCAGGCTTTCATTAAAATCAGCATTAAAATCAGGCTTTCACTAAAATCAGCATTAAAATCAGGCTTTCATTAAAATCAGCATTAAAATCAGACTTTCACTAAAATCAGCATTAAAATCAGGCTTTCATTTAAATCAGGCTTTCACTAAAATCAGCATTAAAATCAGGCTTTCACTAAAATCAGCCATTCATCCCACTGAAACCAAAATTCCTATTACTGCATGTAGATTTACAAACATTCACTGATTGCAAGTTTCCCTATATAGGCAAATATTTATTTCTGTGACCATTTGTTGTGACATTTATTGCTCTTTTAGTATGTGTAAGTGTTTAATAGAGAGTTATAGTGTAATTTGGAATTAATTACCTCATAAGGAAATATTTTACAAGTAATTGCCCACCAAATATAACATTTATGGAAATTATGCTACACATTAAATGCTACAAAGGTGAATGTGGAATGTAGGTTTTATGGTTATAATATGCTTATAGAATTTAGGCTATGTGCATTTCGGTTTGTATACAAAAGATA
The DNA here is from genome assembly GCA_028554795.2 of Sinohyriopsis cumingii. Classification (NCBI taxonomy): domain Eukaryota; kingdom Metazoa; phylum Mollusca; class Bivalvia; order Unionida; family Unionidae; genus Sinohyriopsis; species Sinohyriopsis cumingii. The sequence continues at coordinate 3,666,875 of CM068842.1, read as the reverse complement.
GACAAGTGTCTTCATTTGATACAATTTGACAATTGGCTTAACTCAGCATTAAGCCTAGAAAGGCCTTCTGGGAATGCTTTGCCTGAGGTCACCTAGTCTCATTCCTAAATGGATCAACCATAGCGCAGTCAGTCAGCATGTAAAACTAGTACAAGGGTTCAAATGATAGATAAGTATCTTCATTTGACATAGTCTGACTACTGGCTCATAACTCAGCACTAAGCCTAGAAAGGCCATCAGGGAATGTTTTGTCAGAAGTCAGCTATTCTCATTTCTAAATAGGGTCAACCATAGCGCAGTCAGTCAGCATGTAAAACTAGAAGGGTTCCTAAGGAATTAAATGTATAAAAGGAAAACCCTCTCACTTGCCCCAACTGAAGCACAGTTAAATAAGAAACATGCTACAACAGTATCAGTGTTATGTGGTGTGGTGGTGGTTAGCATTATCTAGAGGATGATCAACATCAGTGTTATCAACTGGATCAAGCAGATAATAACATACAAAATTAATGGATGAAATAAATAGAGATCTGAACAGAGATAAGAAATAAAACAACACAAAACCCCATATATAAAATTAAAAAGAATAATCAATTAGACAAACAAACTGAAATTGTTGTTGTTGTTGTTGTTCTAGGGTTTAACACCATTTTTCAGCACAAGATAGGCTATACATGGTGGCCAGTATAACTGGTGGAGGAAGAACCCTGGAAAACCCCAGGAAGAACCCCCGACCCACAAGAAGCTACTGGCAGGCTTTCCCACATACCCACGCTAGCCGAGCATTGGACTCGAACCCACGCAGACAGAGGTGAGATGGCAGTGATCCCGAATGGTGAGCGCTTTAGACCACTCAGCCACTCGGGGCCCCAACTGAAATTGTACAAGGCACTTGAAGGATACACTTCTATTATAAAAATAACTACAAAAAGATGTTAAAAAACACAATTAGCAATTCTATTTACACAGATATGACAACTTTCATTATAAAATTGAGTGACAGTGTGTGAACTCAATTGTCCAGCATAACTGCATAACCTGCTGACTATTTGGTGGTCATGGAACCAGATTCAATACCAGTAGCAACAAGGTTGGAGTTGACCTGTTCCTTCTGGCTTAACATGCCTACAATTACATCTCTCTTGTTTCCAGGTTCTTATGGGTCTCACCTGCAATATGGACCCCTTCTATGTCCCTGCAAGGAGTTGTTTGGAGCTATCTTGCTCTCTTTATTATATTGATTATTCCTAACCAACTGCATGGACCCAGATATGCTGGTACTTTATGCACTAGCATATCTGCGTCTGTGCAGTTTGTAGTTGGACTGATCTGTAAGTGAGAATACATGGTTCTTGCACACCATGTTCTATAATACCCAAGACAAAAACAAGATCGGGTAGGTAGGTAAGTAGATAGGTAGGTATCAGAACTGTAATGATTACCCAGATAAACACTGATGGTTTTAATTCACAGTAAGCAGTTATGACATTTTTTAACCAGTTAATCCCCTAAGTTACATTCAACCAGACATTCATATGGCTCAGCAAGATGTTTGACATATGGCCTATTTTCTTCCTGTGACATTTCAGAGGTCTTACAATTTTTTGACATATGGCCTATTTTCTTCCTGTGACATTTCAGAGGTCTTACAGTTTTTTGACACATGGCCTATTTTCTTCCTGTGACATTTCAGAGGTCTTACAGTTTTTTGACATATGGCCTATTTTCTTCCTGTGACATTTCAGAGGTCTTACAGTTTTTTGACATATGGCCTATTTTATTCCTGTGACATTTCAGAAGTCTTACAGTTCTTTGACATGTGGCCTATTTTCTTCCTGTGACATTTAAGAGGTCTTACAGTTCTATGTTTATGTTTAAGTTATATTAATGCTACCAACACAAAAGATCAAAACACTCAAGTCTTTGGGTGAGCCTTACAATCAGCCGGATTGTATTGTGATTGTATTGATATCACTGTAACCTGCAATGGCAGAGAATTATGACAACATAATTAAAGGAGGAATGTATACACAGAGATCAACAAAAGCAAGAGTTGTGTCATCAAGTGTAAAATTTAAATAATGCAATAGATTTTAGAAACTAGAATCTTTGATTATGCTGCAATTCTAATACCAATTCATGCCATGTACACTGTATGAGGTACGTCTGACTGTGATTAACTGACAAGGGTCAGTGAATGTATTATGGGTAACTGGTTATGGAATTTACTATTTCTGCCGTGTGTGTGTGTGTGTGTGTGTGTGTGTGTGTGTGAATTATGCATGTATGTATGGATGGATGGATGGATGTATGGTTTAACAGCACATCAGCACAATACTAGCTATATGGTGCTAATTAAACTTAAGTTCTAAAAAATAAATATTGCCAGAATAAAGCCTTCAGGAAGATAAACCCTTACAAATAAACATAAACGTCAAGTACTGGCATTTCATGATAAGAGATACACTGTAATGAAAATTCTGTAACAGATAAACTAAAAGATACAAATAAAAATCCATGACATATGTTATATGAACTCCATTCCCCCAAAGAGTCCAAAAGGGAAAAGTAGACAATGAAAAGAATTGAAAAAGAAGGTTATGATCAGAGTAACTATTGGTACATATACTAATTAACCAAAAGAACTTTTAGAAATGAGGAGCAGGAAAAACTAATCAGTATAGTATTTACTGTTCATTAATACTGCCAAATTATTCCTATGAGCATGTTAATGAAAGAAACATGCTGTACTTCTCTTGTGAGTGAACTTCATGCTCTAGCTGTCTATAGGCAATTGATTACATGATAAAGTAAACTGAAGTACTGGTTAAACTTACTTAAACCTGCTCAATACATGAATTTGAATTTAAAATTCCCCTTCAGTTCGAATCAAGGTAAATGACTCACAACTCAAGCAACTAAAGTATTAATGTTTATGCAATCTGAATTTCAAGAAATATGTGCCTACATTATAATGATCCGGATCCTCTGTTGGAACAATGGTAATGCATTTAAATGTGTAACTTAACGTCGATGGTTAAGCCTTCAATAACAGTAAGGCTATTTAAATGTGTAATTTATCTTAATGGTGAAGCCTTCAATAATAGTATTTCTATTTAAATGTGTAATTTATCTTGATGGTGAAGTCTTCATTAATAGTAATGATATCTTAATGTGTAATTTATCTTGATGGTGAAGTCTTCAAGAACAGTAATGCATTTAAATATGTAATTTATACTGATGGTGAAGTCTTCAATAATATTATTGCTATTTTGATATGTAATTTATGTTGATGGTAAAGTCTTCAATAATAGTAATGCTATTTAATTATGCAATTTATCTTGATGGTGAAGTCTTAAATAATAGTAAGGCTATTTAAATGTGTAATTTATCTTGATGGTGAAGTCTTCAATAATAGTATTGCTATTTTGATATGTAATTTATCTTGATGGTAAAGTCTTCAATAATAGCAAGGCAATTTAAATGTGTAATTTATCTTGATGGTGAAGTTTTAAATAATAGTATTGCTATTTTGATGTGTAATTTATCTTGATGGGAAAGTCTTCAATAATAGTAAGGCAATTTAAATGTGTAATTTATCTTGATGGTGAAGTCTTCAATAATAGTAATGCTATTTTGATGTGTAATTTATCTTGATGGTGTCTTCAATAATAGTACTGCTATTCTGATATGTAATTTATCTTGATGGTGAAGTGTTCAATAATAGTATTGCTATTTTGATATGTAATTTATGTTGATCATAAAGTCTTCAATAATAGTAATGCTATTTTGATGTGTAATTTATGTTGATGGTGAAGTCTTCAACTCATCTACATTCCTAATATGTTCAATAAAATAAACCCAATAAAAATTTCCTTCAACTTGAACAAAATACCAACAAAATATGTGCTTACAAATCACGAAAACTATTTCAACTAAACCATTTGGTAAACAGCATTCCCACCCCTTTCTCCATCCAGTTTCCACCCAAACAGCATTCCCACCCCTTTCTCCATCCAGTTTCCACCCAAACCACCTGATCTTATATCACCATCTTTGCAAAAAATCAAGGTTGTGATTGGTAGTTAATAAGAAAAAATAGGACCTTAATTTCATGGTACCAAATTAAAAACTAGGAAAATATTTAGGTAATCAATCTGACTCTTAATGAACTAAGTTACCGCTATTGACACTAGGAAGAATATAGTTAATGATTTATCTCTGGCCAGTGTCTAAATTCCCAAGCTACTAGACTTTGTTGACTTAAAACAAATGTTTGTTTATTTTGCTAAAATTCAAATATTTATTGAAGGTTTATAGGCTGCAAAAGTTTCATTTCCCAAAATATAAAAGCTTAGATATGTTATTTAAAAAATTACCTTCCTCTCTCTCCTGTTTATTTTCTGGTCCTTGATCCTCAGGTTTTCCTTTATTACTGTTTGGTAATCCTAATTTTATGTCCTCAATATCCAACTTAAAGGGGCCAACAGCAGCCCCTTCATCAGTCACAAGATAGCATATATATATTTCATTTCCCACAAATTCCTCTTCTATGTCATCCAGGTCAATATCAAGAAAAAGGTCATCATCGCCCTTTTCACCCTGACCCTTTTTAGGAGTATTGTTTTTCAATCTTTTATCTTCAGTAGGTATGTGTGAATTAATTTCATTGTTTTCATTAAAAATATCTGGCCCCACTGACTTCTTCTCCCTGCTCTGTTTTGCCGATCTAACAATATCTGGAGAATTTGACTTTTTTCTGATTCTCTCTTTGGAAGAGGTATCTTCTACATCAACCCTGTCTGAACCAACATTTTTGTCAGCCCTATAAGCATCCTGCTGTCTATTAGATGCTTCATTCCCAAAGTCTCTTGGTTCTCTGGGTAAACTCTGGTTATTAGGCACTAATGCTTGCTGAGCTCTTGCAATATGTTCCACTTTTTTGGAACTATCAACTCTGGCAAGATGTTGATCCCTGTGCTCTGTCTGAATTCTTTGTTTCTCATTGGGTACATTTAATTCTAACACAGGTGGTGGGTATGATTCATGCCTAGCTTCAACTTTGCCTTCAGCATTTTTTGCTACAGAAACAGGAGTCTCTTTGTTTTGATCTGCATGATCTCTTTCTCCAAGGGACTGGTCTTTACTTTTGTTTTTCATGACATACACAATTTCGGAGTCCACAGGCTGTCTCCTTTCTGATGATGCCTTCCCACCTGCAGACTGTTTCCTCATCTGTGATTGCCTTCGCTTATCTTCATCTAATGCTTTTCTCTTGGCTTCCATGGCAATAGCTTCATTATATCTCAAATCATTATATCCTTTGTCTTGACCAAGATTTCTGTTTCTTGCATTATTTCCTTCATCATCATGCTCTACCATGAAAGGAGGGTAATGTTCTTTTGAAGGCACAGGTTGTTCTGAAACTGAACTTTTGTGACTTCTCCTACTAGATGGTCTTTTTCTGTGATAGTCATCTTGCCTGTATTCATCAACTGGACCACTGGGCACCTTTTTCTCTGAAATTCCTTTTGGTGTTACCTCCCTATTAAACCTGTTGTAATCTCTTTCATGCTGACCTAAGGGTCTGTCATTAGTATCAGGTTCACCTTTACTTGTGTATCTGTGATCAGATTGTCTGTAGTCAAGGTACTGCCTGTCTTGATGCTGTTTCTCATTTTGTCTTGTAATGTTCTCTACATCCCAGGAGGCCCAATCATCACGAGCTGGCCTTTGGTCCTCCTGGCTGTCTCGTCGATAATGGGGTCTTTGTTCTTGCTGACCAGGATTAGTCTCAGTATTGCTTTTGTGTATGTTCTTACTATGATGTCTTTGCATTTCTTTGATTGACATCTCTAGTTCCTCAAATTTCTCTCTGAAGAATTTTGTTGGAAGATCTGTGGAAGGCCTATTTTTCAAAGTATTGTCATCATTTCCTTGATAATCAAGGTTGCCTTCTCTGGGTAATCTGCCACCAGAGAGGCTTTTTTGATTATGTAATTCAGATGGCTTAGGTTTCTTGTCACTATTTAGTTTTGCAGGTGATATACGGTAGGTCTCAAGGTCCTGTCGAGTAATGACAGGGACATCATGTGGTTCTTGTTGCTTTGGCTTCTTGTTACTATTAAGTCTTGGAGAGTTATCTCCCACTACAGTTGTGGATGTATTACCTCCCCTGTGAGTAACAGGAATTGTTGGGAGCTGTCGTCGTGTTGGACTGGAGCTATCATTCTGGTTGATTTCCTTTTGTCCAATTCCAACTTCAGGCAGTGAATCTACATGAGACACATAATGAAGATACTTAGTATGACTATCCACTGGATGTCTCCCAGTAACAGTAATTTGTGACTGACGTGCTACACTATGTGGGTCTAAGTCAATATTAACTGTGACATGCTGTGTTGCTGTTCTTTGACTTTCTTGAAAACTCGGAACGTGTTTTGTACGATCTAGCAATGTTCTTTGTGTGATTCTACCTGTCTCAGTATGATTGTCCCCATCTGGAAAATTGTCCCTGCTGGTGAGTCCTAGAGGTTGAGATTGCTGGACCCCACTCTGAAATGAACCAATATTCTTTTTGGCTTTACTACCCTGATCCAAACTGTCTCCAGTCTGTCCAGTTTTTGGTTTGTTGGGCTGTGTAATCACAGTACTACTTGAATCAATTAACTTTTTAGGTATATACGTGCCTCTGTAAACCCCTGGTCCTGGCTCATTAAGCCACTGACTAGGCTGTTGCTGATGGATCACAATATTTGATGTACCAATGAGTGCTGCATAATTTCCCTCATGTTTTAACAGTGGGTTCTTATCACTGAGAATATTGCGTGGTGTATGATACACAATTTTTCCGGCAGACTGATCACTAATTTGCTTACTCCTTGCAGTTGGTGGGTATATCTGCTCTCTGATAACAGTTTCTGTCTGTTTTAAGTGTCGTCTGCTCTGAGTAACTGCTGCCTGCTTTGGAGGTCCATTAGATTTAGTGTCACTAATACCACCAGTAAAAACATTCTTTGCCTGCTGTTTTGTTGACATGTTTATTGATCACACCTTCATTTATCTACCAGTTCAATGGTTTGGGCAGTCTGATAAATTTAATAATTTTCTGTTCAGTATTCCTCTCATGTTTGCTAAGTTTATTCCATGTGAATATAAAACAGAAAAGCAAAACAAGCATCCTCTAATATTAAACAGGGAACCCTGCTAAATGGCAGGGCTTGTCACAGTATAGTTAAATCTGCACTTCATAAACTACCATCAAAAATACATGGGAACTACAGTTGGGATCTTACAGGAACAATATAGCTAGAATCTTACAATGTCTCCAGTATTTGAGCCCTCATAAAAGAGACAAGTAATTTTCAAAGCTGTTTACCTCTATCAGTGTTTCATTATTAAAATGTCAGCTAGGTTTGCTGTAATGTTTGCTCACCTGAATGAGAAACCAAATGAGATTCTGTACTATAAGCCAATATTGAACAAAAGAAGACCCAAAATTACAATTTACATCTTGAACTGGTGTGCACATGAAGACAAAATATACTTCGGAAGCATCTTCCTATATGAACATGCTCTGTGTTGTACCTTAGTGACTGCTAAGGAGTTGAGAAACTTTGTCATAATAGACCGTTATTAAAGTACATCAATATACACTACTGTCAACATTGCCATTACAGTACACAATTTAACGCCAATGTAATATCAGAGGGTAAGCAAGGTCTTTTTGGGTCCTTGTCAGTTTATAAGTAATTAAAGTACCTTAGTATCTTTAATAAGCGTATACTGCTCACAATATTTCAGTACAATTTCACACGGCTGAATATCTTAATAAAAAGGGAATTTCACTGTCTGTACCTAAACAAAGCTGGATTCCTGGACCGTTCCAAGCTTTTGTTATCACACTAACTCATGAATGGCCAAAAAGTATCATGAAATGATTAAAAAATTCACATCAGAAGAATATTTATCATTTAATATTGTCAATATTGTTAATATTGTTAAAATTTTATAATAATCCTTATTTTACAACATTTTACAACCATGCTTCAACGAATCAAGAGAACATTTCTGCCAGACTAAACAGATGCTTAAAATGTCGATTCTATTTTATCCAAAATCATGCAACCTGATGGATGTTGCCTGTACAATGTACTGTAAATGATCGTCTCAACAAGTTTCACGAAACGGCACATAAACTGATGGTGTCTTTTCAATGATGCAATAAACTTTCAAGCCTATTGCTCTTACCCTCATGAATCTTTACTCAACTGATTCAAGATTCCCCAAAGTGTATCCATTTTTATTCTTTAGAAACTCTTTTTGGACAGACAGAATGTTGTACTATATCCAAGCTTACTGGAGAGTAGAATATCAGGTCAATCCAGAGAACAACAGTTCTCAAACTGTATTATGCCTTCCATTGTGAAACAAGTCCTTCTATCCCTCTTCGCCTGCTTTATGCTAAATACTGTCACTCTTAGAACTGTTCTTTTTGTTGTCTAGCTGGTACAACAGACTGTGAAGAATTTTCAATAAGCCTTCTCATTTATTTGAGCACCATACCATGTTGCAAACAAACCTGAGAAGTTTGTGAGATCGCTTCTTGTGCCTTTTTCTGTTTATGTCTTTTGTCGGGCTTTCACTATTTTCATTTGCTGTATAGAAAAATCCTATATAAAAACCAATGGCAATTTTTGTCTTACATAAAGGCTCCCTTTTTCTAATTAATATCTAATTTTCAGCTCATAATTAAATCTTCATTCTTCACCCAACTTGTTTATGTGAATATCCACACCTTCAATAACCCGCAAAAAAACTTGGCAAATTTTGTAACTTAATACCAAGCTGACACAGAACAATGTCAAGTGAACTGAAGCGAAAATATCTTGTCCTTAGCCACACACTGTTTCATTACATACATACATAAATGCCGCATGTAAAATGAATGGACATATCTGAATCAATCTACATATTTAATATTTCAAGCACTATTCTTTTAATATGGTACCCCATGGAATTTATATATACCAATACCTAAAAATAAATTGCAATCAAGTACAATGATATTGATCTTGTCCAACCCGAGGTATGTATTGGGATAGTTATTACTGGTTTCCTAGGTTACCATATGTAAGGCAATAGTTCAAACAATTAAACAATCTCTGAAGTACATAAATTTGATTTAAATTTTAAGCAAGGATAATGTTCAATTTAGACATAAATGACCCTAAAGACAACTGTATGGATTTGTTACCAATTAATGCTTACTCATCAAAATCTAATACACTGTATCCAGCTCTAAAGCATTGTTTAATGGAATGTTTTAGAGGTCCTGTGTCTTGGTCCCATGGAGCTTTTGTTGGGAGGAAAATCAATATGTGAATTGGATCAATTAGAACAAAACAATTATGCATATCATATGAAAACTGTAGACACCCTCCCTGGTACAAACTTCTCTTGGACATTACAGGTGTTGTGCAGGAAAGTTTGTTCAGAATCCCATGCACAAATCCAGTACACAGCAAGCTTATCACATTTATTGATAATCAATGGATGATAAGTCCAATATTAGAAGTCCTTAAATATAGGTAAGTCCAATAAAAGTCCTTAAATATACATGTTTCACAGACACATATTGATTTTTGCTTTACCTCAAAGCCAGTCTATTTCCTGTCACAGTTTCCTCAGTTAGAAATATAACACAGACCCAGTAATCACCTTGATGTGAGATTCTGATCATATTTAGAGACTACATTTGTATCTTCCTCAGATACATAGTTTATTTGACATAAGGCTGGAAATGTAAATATTGAAGAGATATGAACAGTATGCAGTTTTCTAAATGAAGAGATGCTGGCTAATATCTTTTTCTCAGCATCTTTTGGGAAGTACCACATATACACGACTCTAAGTCTAGTACAATTGCAAACAAGACAGACCCTGATCTGCCATTGCAAAAAGGACCAGTATATTAAGGGTCCATGTTGTCCTTTTTCTTTTGCATAGACCCTGATCTTAAAAGCGTTTTCATTGGTCTGTGCACTGATTGAACTGTAGTGACCCATTCCATATTGATGAAAAAAAGTACTGTTGCTGACAGTTATGAACCTTAGTATAACAAGTTTATGTAAGCCAATTATAAATTTCAGAGACAACAAGAGGATGTGTAAGTATATTCATATACCTTTAATTGATTGATCTCAAAGACCTCTGAAATATTTAGGTATCATTACATGTGTATGACAGAGACACAGACAAAAAAAGTTACAGATATGCAAAACAATAACCATACAACAACATGGTGTATTTTCATCTTGTAATTTTGAGATCAGCTTCTGAAAAAGGGCTGAAAAAGGGCTCTATAAGAGCTTTTGTGGATTAAAAGTCAGTGAACCTCAAGCTCTCAATGCAGCAATACCAACCTCCTTTCAGTAATTCTGCATTTTATTCTTCCTCCATGCAAAATAAAGTATGTTTCAGCTTAGGAAATTTCTTTCAAGATTTTGGGATATGATTAACTGTAATGACAGATACAGCAAGCTTGTCACCAAACTTCATACCATCAGGAGGAGGCTCTGTACCCACAGCTTCTTCAATCACAGGGTCCCAGTAGACCCTTTATATATGAAACCCTATTAATATAGCAGGATTCGTAATGTGACTCTGTCTTCGAAATACTGAAATGATTGGGAAGTATCGATTCACCTCACATTTTTAGGAATGTATTCTTACAACAAAAATAACATGTAACTAATACTGGCAAATGTGTGTGTGTGTGTGTGTGTGTGTGTGTGTGTGTGTGTGTGCGTGTGCATGTGATCTGGATTTTTAACGTAGCTTTAACAATTTTTCAGTCATATTACTACAATGTCTGCAGTATGGCAGTTTACAGTAATGTCTATCACTGGGGTATCATGCCACAGACATGTAGCGTCATGTACCACCCAGTCACATTATCCTGACACCAGGTCAACCGGTCCAAACACTAACCTCTTAATGCTGTTCGCTTAGCGAGGCAGCTGTTAGTACCATTTTTATAAGTCTTTGGAATGACTCAGCCGAAGTTCGATTCCATGACCTCCCGCATTCGAGGTGGATGCTCTAACCACTAGGCCACTAAAGCGGTCCACTGCCAAATGAAATTTTATAAACACAATCATGGTTCTTCATGAACATATAAATATTTGTAGACACAGACTTTTGTACTGGGCTTATTAATGATGTATAAAAAAATGCCAGGCAGTCAAGGACTGTTTTATAGACATTATTTGCTAAGGTGGATCCTGTAATTCACAAATGTTTCCTGTGAATGCAGTTATATCTGAAGTACCCTTGATCAGATTAAGTGAGGGCTTGAAATAGCATGTTTTGATAACTGCAATTCCTTTCTGTGTTTATGATTAACTGGGATAAAGACATGAGTTTGGGGCATCTCACAAAATTTCCATATTGTGAGATCTGAACAACTCTGTCATTATTTACCTGATCTCTTTATAGGTACAGACTGGCTTCTTGCAATTAGATTGACTCCCTGAAACTAAGGCCTCTTTCCACGCAGTCATCCGTTGACCTTGTAATACTGATATATCTCTGTGTTGAAATTGTACAGGAATAGAAGACTGCAATATCACAATATCAAAATGGAATGTTTACTTAATACTTTTTTTCAGAACTCAAAAATACTGAACATCCTTTGCTTTGTTTGAGGAAGAATAACATCTGCTAAATGAAGTTGTTGTTGTTGTTGTTGTGGAGTTTAACGCCATTTTTCAGCACACAATAGGCTATACATGATGGCCAGTATTAATGGTGGAGGAAGAACCCGGGAAAACCCCGGAAAGAACCACTGACCCACGAGAAGCTACTGGCAAGTGCTAAATGAAGTAGACTAAGTATTATGGGAAAATAATTGCTTACGATATAAAATGTATGAAAACAGTTTATTTTCTTTTGATTAGAACTGAAATTGTTTAACAGTGGCATAATGAGAAGGTTGAATTTCCAGTGCAACACTAATTTTTATGTGTATCAAAATCCTAGCAATGGCAGGGTTGCAAAATGTCATCAGGACTTAAAATTTCTGACACTGGTGAATAATTAACAGTGCTGGTAAGTGTTGTGATTTTATAAAAGTAAACTATATCTCTAAACTACAGTGTTACGTATATTTCGTTTATGCTGTGCACATCAGGTCATTCAAGACTACTGGAATTCATTTGGAACATTTTATGCTATTGAACTTGGTATCAGACATTTATGATTCTTTGAGATAAAAATTCACAATACTGTGTCTCTTAAATTTTGACTGTGTAACATAGATAAATAAACTATTTGTCCATTCTACTAAACTTGCTGGTTTTTTACTTCTATCTGTTACTAACCTGAAGGCCTCAAGTTGTAACATCAATCACATTGTGAATTTTCATACAACAACATCTACATACATATAAGCAAGCAAGAGTGGGCTATACATTGCTAATACACATGGCTAATAATAACTTATGAGAAAACATAATGAAACCATGTTTATGAAGAACACTATGTCCAATCCACAAACAGCACCTTGATGTATGTTACAAGAAGTTAAAAAATGTAAGGACAAAATCTCAGCATGGTTGAAGCCAATTGTCATTGCTGCTGCTTTGGTGAAAGGTTATAAAAATCTTTCACTTTCTGCTAAAAGTGACAAAATACAAATTGGATCTCTAATCCCCGCAAATGATATTGTCAAACATTTTTTAAATTCTTTCTGGTCAAATGTGTTTGTTACTGCATCATAAATTCTTTATTTTATTTTTACTCATAGAAACACGTTGATGACATCATTATTAGAGTCATCATCCTTTTTATTCTAGATTAGCATCAACATGTAACCAATACCAACTATTGCTGTTGTTGCTAAGCTCAGCAATGTAGATATACAAAGGGTACAAGGGTATAGCTGTTGCTACTGGTAACCATGATCCAACTTAATTACTCAGACTCCAAATTCACTCTCATCTGTTATCTTTGTCTATTTATTTCAAACACTTACATCAACATGTTAATGACCTGTAAATGTCACAGCAAAGATTTAAAGCTTATCTGTCATTAATCACTGTGGCTTTGGGTAGGCATAAGGACAAATGGCATGTGCTTGCTTAGCTTTGAACTTATTTACCTTTTATATTAAAGGACATATTCAAAGAAGCAGTAAATCACAAATGCAAACAAATTATGTGGTTAAAATAACAGCAGAAAGAAAATGTTATCTGCTATAAATTTCAATCATTCAAACCTACCAATTTAGAAAACATGAAATAAATATCTACATCATCGTAATTTTTCCTTTATTCCCTCTTTGTACAAAATTTGGCAACTTTTTCAAAGAATAAGCCACCCTCCCCCTACAGACACTCTTTCGGAAACTGATAAAGTGGTCAGGGAGCTTCCCCACAAACATTCTGATGCCTGGGTCCCAGATATCTACAGTGAATTTCTGACTGCATCTGGATACGTTTGGAACTTAAGTTACATAAACTAGCATATAACTGCCATTGTTTATACCTGTTCTAAAATTCATTAACTGTGTGAGCAAATATTAAGGACATGTACTTGAATTAAAGGAGCAGAAAATGAAATCAATTTTACATTGGTCAACCTCAACACCCAAATGTTTTGTACACATAAAAGTGAGTATGTCTGATCTGGGTCAGCTTTGCAGTTTTAGCTATTCCTTGTTATTCTGTTTTATGAGTTTGGTAAAGAAAATTTCTGCAATATTTACAGAAACCTTGTGTTTTTTTCCACACTTTGTTCAATCCAGGGCCAATTTTTCCTTTCCAGTAAAGGTGACAATTTCTTTTGATTTTTCATTTTCATATATCTGCTCAAATTCTCATCAATACCTTTTACAATAATTTGGCCTTGTGTGAATATACTTGTGTGATCACACTTATTTGAGTATACTTGTGTGAGTATACTTGTGTGAGTATACTTGCTCTCGCATCATCTTTGTGCTTTTTTTTCTTCAAAATCCACGAGGCTTGTGATCAGTCATCAAGAAAGTATCAATCACCTGTCAACCTAAATTACCTGCCACTGTTTATGCTGTTTCATAGGACGAATTACAAAAAAAGATCTTTCTTCATACCCTGTTGATATGAGTGCACAATCAACTGCCAGAATTTACCTATTATCCCAGTAGTTCATGTATGGCACATTGCTGCCCATAGGTAAAGTAATTAATTACTTTCCAACTTTCGTTTACCATAGGTACAAGGTATATCTCAACAGGTCTTGTGTAAATTAGAATAAAAATCTGCATTTTCTATTGGAGGACAAAAATCAAAGGAATATTCTATTTATTTAATTTGGGTAATATTCCAGCTGATTATTTTATGGAGAAAATAGCTGGTTTCCCTTGTTTTATCATATAAGGAACACTGCACTAATTCTAATAGTGGATCTTAAATGGGTAATGATTTAATACTAATTTATTCAACAAGTTTCATAAATGTAATATTAAATCATTACCCATTTGAGATTCTGTTTATCACAGTTTTTATTTTAATGGAAATCGTTTTGAGACAAAGAAGGAATAATTTTGTTTTATTCTGATTCAGACAGTGCATGATTCAAAATAGTTACAGACACTATTTAAAAAATTAATATGCAGTTCTATAAATAGTAACATTTAAAAATGGATTATTTATACAAGGCATAATTCAAAGAGCAACTTTCCTCCAAAATCAATACAACATTTAATGAAAACTCCAGTACAGCATGATGTCACAACATTCACTCATGTTAAATTAGATAAGCCATACAGTAAACATTACAGTGTTATTGGATGAAGTGTATCAATTCCACTACTAAGCATTCAACTTGTTGGATAATCATGAAAAGGGATGATTATTGGGTGCAGAAAATATGGATTTAATGTACTTGTGACCCTATAGTTGCATTATTTGATTTGGAAGGGTACTGCATACACAAATTTTATCTGCATCACATAATAAGAAACATTGAGCTATTTTACCATGAAACGAATGCTGTTGTTGGAGAACATTCTGTCAGTTGGGAGACCATCAAATGCCGATATCCTTCTCTAAGACAAGGTGAGTTTTATTTACTCCTATAAATTAACATTTAAATCATGCTTGTCATAGGCTGGGGTATATGTTACTGGTCCATTGACATATACCCTTCATTTTATTTGCAACAAGCCACTTTGGGGTAAATTGGGCATATTCCAACATACATAACCATTTCTCTAATTGCTCATTGGGCAATTGGTTCGAAAAAACTGCCGCCAAAGTGTTGACAGTATTAGCAAACACAAAAAGTTCTAGAAGGCAGGATCAGAAAAATTCCAAGAATCACAGCCAGAGAGAATACATCACAAGAATTTCATGGGCTTATTCCGGACCAAAAAGAATCACATAAAGTGATACATTAACGTCAAAAATATATAAAACTGCACACACTACAAGTAAAATGTGCCATAAAGGAGGCCAATATAACTATTATTATTATACACTCTTCTTTGTAAAACAGTAACTCATTTTATTTTCACAAATATAAACATGAAAACAACTGTTTATGTATGACACAAATTAAAAGTATTATTGCACATGAAAAAAATTTGAATGTAAAATATTCCCTTACCCTGACAATATCTGAAGGCAAAATATGCCCATGCCATATCCCACAAGCAAATATTTGTTACATTTTATCATTTCTTTTAATTTTATAATTTTTATAAATTGTTATAATTTTTTAACTGATTTTTCTAAAAATAACTTTAGTTTAAAAGACTATTTTCTTTACAAACATGACTCTGTCTTTCAATTACTTTGAAAGCTATTGATCTGACATGTCGAAGGATTCCCAAACCACATTATGTAGTGGAGCCATGTTTATAAAGCACACAGTAGTGCAATAGCAGTTAAAGGGAGATAAGTAAAAAATGTCTGTGTTATATTCATCATAGTGATAATGTTCCCTCTTATAGAACATGTATTTGACTAGTTTTCAGGTGCAGTCTTTCTTTTCCAATTCCATGAAAAAAATCATGAAAATAATTATCAGCAAAAATATTTGTAAAACATATATTTGTGAAAAGTAACTTTTGTTCTCTGTACAAAAAAACAGCTGTAATAACAAGTCACTTGTATTCCTTTAAATTTCTGGAACAATTTCTCAAGAGAGGCTGCTCTTTCACAGATAGTCCCTAAGACCAATGATTTGACTGCCATCAACACATAAAGTTATAATTTGCAATTATTTGGGAAACTCCATATAATCACTTTCATGTCAATGTTATTAATGATAAAGAAAACTGACACTTCAATTTCATTTTTAAGATTTTTTTACAGCATCCTTTGAAACTTAATTCTTTCAAACTTTCACTATCAGTTACAAATTTACCAAACATTCTCAGCTTCAGCAAGGTGTCTGGTTATACACAATCATAAATTATAAATCGTGACATGAAAATTAACTGCAAATAGTTCTCTCATGAAAAAGTAATGACAAAAGGTATAAAGATCCCCCAGACATTGAATCATTCAAAGTGAAATATATTTTAATGTGTGATATCATATGCAACTCCAGAATAAAATGTTTGAATTTTTTATAAGGATTCTTTAGGTACAGTTGGTCTATGTCAGAATGGTATTTTATTGTTTATTTTTGTATATTAATTTGCATTCAGCTTCCTCAGCTGTATGGATAAACAAAATCATCCAGTTCAATATCCAATTACTGTACAGACCCACATCTGCCACTAATGCACCAGCAGTCTTATGCAGCCTTTCAATAGTAATCAGTAGAACAAACAACACTGACCCTGATCTGCTGGCACATTATGTGATGGGTCTCTGTTGTTTTAGTTGGACCTGACTTATAAGCCAGTATATACAACACCCTTTGAAGTTAAGAATACAATAATCTTTCTATTCCCCTCAATCCAGACAGTTTATAATCATCAAAAGCTGCATTTAACAATACCAGATTCAACTGTGTTTTATAGCACAAATACGCTGGATCCAACTGCAAACAACATAGACCCTGATCCGCCATCACATAATAATGCACAGGCAGATCAGGATCTATGTTTGTTTGTTCTACTGATTACTCCACACAGACTACACAGAACACTATGTAGAACTGGGACTATGTTGTGTGTATTTCAACCAGACTTACAAGCAAGTACATATGGTAATTAAAGTATAGTACGTGTATCTGCAACCATGCAGGTGTGTACTTTAAACTGAAGAAACTGTCCGTCTAGCAGTAAATTAACATGTTAGCTTGCTTGCTTTTAAAGTCATTAAATACATCAAATACTGAAATAAAGTCACTGAAAAGAGATTTGTATCAATATAAAATTTGAGAAATTTGAGAAATTCATGTTTGAACTTTATGTCGTGTGCAAGATACAAAATTACGGCAAGTCAAAATATTTGCTTTGGTTTGGTTTTTATGTTTTGCTGTACTCCTATTGTTGACTGATAGGCATGGAGTGGTCTGTTGAAGTGTAAAATATAGAAAAATGTGGAGGGTTAACCATAAACTCTTACTTGTGCTGACACTGGGGTTCAAACTCAAGACCACTGTACTGCAAAGTAAGTGGTTTATTGCTCATTACTGTCAACACCAAAACCCAATCTTGTTGAAATTCCTGCAACTGATTTATGACATAGGCTTAGTACTGATAACCTCAAAACCAAGGTGATCCAAAGGTAATCTGGTTGTAAAACTGTCTGGTGTGAGGATTTGGTTTATAAATGGTTATTAATAGGTCTAAATAATTTACAACTGTATCACATTATTATCTAGTCCATGAACTTCTCTCTTAGCGGCCATCAAACCTGAATACGGGACATCAGGTAATGCCATCATCTAGGATGAATGGACAGAAATTTTGTGCAGACAAAACTAAAGTTATTTCAGAAATCTGCAGCTGACATGCATTTTTTTCTTCTTAAATTTTGCCATACATGCATACACTTTAACATATCAGGGTTATCTATACACTTTCTGTTTCAAATTTGAATTATGATCTTTTTAAAATTGGCACAGAATTTTATTCAGCAATATATTCATTTTCTAATTAAATTGATAAGCAAAGTCAAAATAGTGAGTGAAAATTTCCAGCAGTCAAATGAATTTTCCAATTACAGATGAATGCTGATTTAAGGCTAACGTGTTTCTCTTTAAAGGAATGAATCTTCACTTGAGAATACTGCCAACTTTATTCATTGAAAGTCCGTACCTTTTTATTAAAGTTTGCTTTCCATTCATTTGGATACAACTGAAACAAGTACATGTACTTTATGATGTCATGCATCACAATACTAATAAAAGTCTATCAGGAGAGTAGGTCTCAATTTATAATTACCTCCAGCTGGTATTAGGATGGTCACAAAATAAGTTTTGAAAAACAACCCTGTATCGATCAATAACACTGATAACTTTTATATTTCTATATTAGGTGGCTGAATAAGAATTTCTTCCAGGTGAGTAAAATAATTAGTTCTTGCCTGACTGGGAAAGTGGATTTTATGATTTCTCAATCTGTTTATTGTTAGCGCTTGAAATTATTCAACACATAGTTTTCCTTGTCTTGTGTAATAACTGTAAAATAGCCTTTCAGGAATTTGTGTGCTTTTAGATAAAAAGATATGCTTCAGATATTTAAATATGGTCTATTTTGTAATTGGATAAAATGCAATACATTGTAATATCTAATAATCTATACATGACAGGTGATAATTACATTCTAATATTATTTCTACTGTTGTTTATGCTATTGATTCAGTGACTGTGCTCTGCTAACTGATTTAATTAAGTCACCTTATTAAAAATTACAGAATTTGCTGAGAAAATTTGCATAAATATTTCATTTGAACTACATAGTCACAAAAGAATATATTTTACTCAGCTGTGCTTCGGTGAAATCAACTGCCAATTACAACCCTAACTCATCAAATATGACTATTTTTAAGTGTAAACTGAAACACAATCTCATGCATGAATAAGCCAATTATTATACAAATTACTATAAATGATGTCTTTTACCTTACATTACATGCACTACAGTCATTGCATTGATTGTAAATTCATGCAATGCTTACCACTTTACAAATAAACTTTACCTATTCACGATGTTTTCTTTTTCTTGTTAAATGTAGTTTAGCAATTTTCTAAATCTCAGGGTATCTTTGTAACATGTTTGTTTTCTTGTCTATTTTTTGTATTTAAAAAAGACTATTAATAACCACTGCCTATTGAAGCTATATAGCTGATTCTTTATCATTCTTTAAAATCGACCATAGTATAGTATTTTTTGTATGTGACTCAAGAATATATACATTTGTGGTATCCACTTTGCTGAAAAGAGTAGGACCGCCCCGGTGGCCTAGTGGTTACTGCATCCACCTCGGATGTGATTGGTTACAGGTTCGAACCCCAGCCGAGTCATACCAAAGACTTAAATAATCGTAATAATAGCTGCCTTGCTTGGTGCTCAGCATTAAGAGGTTAGTACTAGGACTGGTCGGCCTGGTGTCAGGATAATGTGACTGGGTGGGAGATCATGATGCATGTTATTAAAGCTACGTTAAAAATTGAAAACACACACACACACACACAGAGAAAAGAATAATGAACTTATTATTGAAAAAAAAACATTGTACTTTTGTGGTAGCATAGAGACTATGACAGATGATACGAGACCAATCTCACCTTTGTATGGCCTCTCACTGATAGGTAATTCAGTTAACTGTGTATTATAATGTAGTTAATTTTTCTAACTGTTATATCAGACTGATAATGGCTTCATGGAAAATTAATTTATACTGTTTTAGTCTCAGTTAATTATTATTATTTTTTTAATTATTATTATTATTATTATTACCATATATACTCACTTATAAGTTAAGTTGTACTTCAATCTGCAATGACCCAAATCTGCCCTTGCATAATGTGCAGGCAGATCTGGGTATAAGTAGTTTCTAAGGACTCATCAGGAAAACAAACAACACAGACCTCAATTTGATGGTGCATGATGCTTGACAGATCAAGATCGGTGTTATTTGCTGCTGGACTCAACTTGTAACCAATTTCAGACAGTATTAATAACTTTTATTTTGGGTTTTTTTGTCATAAATATTAAAGGTATATTAAGAGGAATTTGTACATGTTTACATAGAAAAATCCAGGTGTCAGAGTTAAGTTTGCAATAACTCAGACAAATAATCAATACAGAGGTAATTGCATAATAACTATTAGCTGGTCACTGGTCAGCAGATCAGAGAGATTACCAATAAGCAATAAATGGCAAAAACTGTCAATAGGTCAATTTTAGTTCCACTATTAATTGAACATTTTCAGCGACAGGTCACTTCAAATCTGATCTCATTACCTGAAAGTGCCTATAATACTGCAACCAATATAATGACATTAGCTTTTTGCATCAGTTAAGCTGGGCTAGTTTTTTGCACATGTATTTGGAAATGACTGCAAGCATTCTATGGTTAATTTCAGGCATTCAGCTTTGCCGTCATTCAGAATTACACTTCCAATTTGTACATGTTTCAAAGACAAAAATGTCCAGGTGTCAGGGTCAAAAACCAGATGTATAAAGCTTGACAATTTTACGCACACTTCATATAATCACACCACTGGATACATCAACCTAAAATGTGACCTATTTGTAGTATGGATTTCAGACCTTTCACACTCTTATGTGGAGCAAGGACATAACTCTTATACATATTATGTTGTAAAGAAATGAAATTAACTTGTGGCAAGAAGTACATGACAGTTATGAATTATGTGTCTTACGATTATTTGAATATTACATAAAATTAAAAATGATGAATTAAAGTATGCAACAAATGGAAAACCTATATCAGGTACTATGGTACAAGACCATTTTTGTTTTGTCTGTGCAATCCACAGAAAGAAAAAAGGCAGTAAATAATACTTGTCAATGTTACCAGAAATAGCTTTTTGGGATCAATGAAATCTGATATTTTTTTTGTTATTAGTGACATTTCAATCAATTAATGCAAATCCTGTGTTTGTCTTTTGCATTTCACTGTTGTAAATATGTCTGTAATCTAATACTGCAGCTGCACATGAACATGGGCAGTAATGCTCATGACGTAAGAAATTAGTTACATGTGACAGATGAATATCAGTTATTGCTTTTTTTTAAAATTTCTATTAAAATATCAATAATTAATCATTGAGAAGACTTTTCTTTATATTTCACTGACAGACATAAAATTTGAAATACACTACTTCAAGATAATTTGATGAAATTTTCAAATGCATGCAAAGTTTCTAATTTCAATCATCTTCAACCATGCTGTGAAATAAAAAATAGCCATCAGATGAATGACTGCCTCCCCTCCCAATGTAGCTATCATAAATACAAAATTTCACCTTTAGTGACCTTGACCTTTCATTTTTTATTGCAGACTCAATAGGAAGCATTTATACCTCAACTGTAATGTAACTATGAAGCTGATAACAACTCCATGTGGGAAACTTGAGGAAAGTCAACTTATTATGTGGAACCCAAAGCATAGATTTTAGATCCAGTAACCATAACCTTTAACCTCTGCACCCAATAATCAAGGGAGAGGATCCTCTGTCAAAATTTAGACAAACAATAAATTATGATGAAAACTGGATCCAGGAGACCTGTGACTTGTTCAGCAGAAATCCTGCAAAATTTGCAATGCCAGTTCCAGTCACCTTGACCTTTCACTTCCTGACCTAAAAATAAATCAGGAACTGCCAATACACAAGTGTTGTCTACCTACGAAATTTGTTTCAAATTAAGCCAAGAAACTTAATATATGCGCAAATTAAAATAATATTTTAAGCTAAGATAATCTTCATCTTACATATAGCAGCCCAAAAGTGGACAGGCTTCTGTCTCTACCTATAGTTGAGGCAAATAAGAACTGTTTTAAAAAAAAGACCATGGCAAACTTAACCTACGTTGTTGAAGTCACCTCGCCAATAACTTGACAAACTGACAAATGAGTATTGTCATTGTTATAAACCCCCACATCTTTGGTCAGATGGATAAAAATGCACTCAAAGGAAAATAACATGCATCTTGTGTTTAAAACTGGCAGCACAAGAATTATACCCTTGGCTTCTGCATGGAGGAGAAATGTTTCTGCAAATCTATGAAGAAAACTAAATTTGCCGAAATATAATTAGCAATTAAAAACAATAAAGTCAAACAAATTTGTATTATCAAGTATTATATTGAGAAAGTATTCTGTCATAAATATATAGCACCAACAAAATCCATTATGAATCTAGTGCTGCAAAACATTTAATTTACAGTATACCATTTCCCAGCTAAATAAAGTTACAGAGCAAAAATGACAAAAAAACGACTAACAGTGTACATATTTTAGATCAATGAAATCATGTGGTAGAATGTATACAAACCTTCATCTAGCACTGCCATAATGTCATCCAATGTCCCACATTCTACTACAAAGAGGTTTTCTACATAGAACCCTCTGTTTTTGGACCACCGCACTGCCAAATAACGCCTTTGGTTTGTATTGAGTAGATCTATAACCTGTTGTTGAAAAAGTTATGGGATTAGATCATATAATCGTATAATTCATAAAATCTTTTGTAATAATGAATAATTCCTTCCATCTCATTTTTGTCTTCATAAAGATATTAAACATGTGAAAACAATGAAGCTTTAGAACACATACAATTGTTATAAAATACCAGATGTAGTGACCTGTTTTGGCACAATGAAGGCTGAAAATAAAGCCTAAATTATATTGAGGTAAATCTTGCATTTTTTTATCAAAGTCTGATTTTGGGTAGGGAAAATTCATGTACCTTAAAATGGTTAACTTTCTTTGGTACCTCAAAATTGTACCACCTTAATTGCAAGTGGAACATTAAACACCTTCATTGCAAATGGTACATTAAACACTTTACCCTATGTTTAATAGTGTGGGTAGTAATAGAGAATGGTTGACTCTTGAGACTATTGACCAACAGTGACCGAAGGTAAAAGTATCCCGTCTTTAACATACTTAGCATTTTCTTATTAGATTTACCTTCACCTTAGGACCCCGAAATCTACATCTTTATTTCTTACCCTAACTGCAAACCATTTTAACTTTTTAGTCAGACTGACCCTGACCACAGACCATATGACCCCAAAAATCAATCTCTCTTGCTCTATGTGCAAGCCATATACAACATTTAGTCCAGATCTGTGATGAAGAAACCATATTTCTTCATTCAGTCACAGTAACTTTAGTCTCTTCCCCTTTAGCACCAAAACTAATAGGCTTCTTCTTTACTTCAAGTACAAACTATACACACTGTTTGACCCAGGACTGTGATTCAGAGCTAACATTACACAAAAACCTTTCTTCCTTCTTTCAGTCAAAGTTATTTTTTGGTACCCAAAAGTAATAGGCTTCTTACATGCTGCTAATGCAAGCCATCCATAAAATCTGGTAAAATTAGTGTAAAACTAAAGTCGTTGTGTGGAGACAGAAGAAGTAAGAGAGACTCTTGCAATGTCATAGCAGTATATGGTCTGCCTTTTGGCAAGCATATAAAAATGCAATAATATTAGTGTAGGTGTAATGGTAATGATCGCTAAACATTATCTGACCACTTTTCTGTAACACAGAAACCAGCAAAAGGATTTCCAGTGCTGCCAAAGATGAGTAATTTTAATTTTCCTAACTTATCTGAATCAAAATAACATCTTAGAACTAAGATATAAAGCTAACAAATTCCACTGCCACCTTATAAAAATAGCAAGAAGCTGATCTATCTTAGAATTAGAATTATAGTTGCTCCCTCTCTTGTCTCTCTTACAACCATCACTATAGTACATGACAGTTTCCTTCACTGCAGTTAATTTAACTCAAACATGTGGCTCCAAGTGGGCCTGACGTGGCTCATCTAGCTGGCATATACCTCAAACCCAAATGCCTGCACATTTGGAAAGAGGTTGCTCATCTAGCTGGCATCTACCTCAAACCCAAATGCCAGTACAGATGGAAAGAGGTTGCTCATCTGGCTGGCATCTAGCTCAAAACCCAAATGCCTGTACAGTTGGAAAGAGGTTGCTCATCAGGCTAGCATATACCTCAAACCCAAATGCCAGTACAGTTGGAAAGAGATTGCTCATCTGGCTAGCATATACCTCAAACCCAAATGCCGGTACAGTTGAAAAGAGGTTGCTCATCTAGCTGGCATATACCTCAAACCCAAATGCCAGCACAGTTGTCCATGAAGTCATTAGTTAGTTTTATGCTTTCTGACATTGAAAGGTTCTTTTTTTGCACTGGCAGCCATATTGGATGGCAGATCAGCACAATCTGTAGAAACAAGAAATGCCTTATGACAAAATCCTTTTTGTTATATTTTGTAAAAATCTGTTGACAGGTTTGCAAGAAGAAGCCATTTAAAGTTTAATTTTGTTTGTAATGGCAGAATAATGTCTGATTCCAAAGAATCAACAAAAATGTACAAAAACTGAAATACCTTCATGCCTGAATGCTGTCAAATTTGTTAAAAATCTGTTCAGTAGTTTTTGAGAAGTCATTTGATGGGTGGGGGGTTGCTATAGCTACCATGTTCAATGATGGGTGGCATCAAGTACCATAAAATGAACGTCCCCTGTGTATATTACATTGTTTATGCCAGCAATTAAAACAAAAAGTATCCAAGAATATGTTCAACTCAGGATTCTCATGCTTTTTAAAACAAAGATTTCCAGGCTTTTTCTTGGTCAAATTGATTTTTAAGGATCACTTATGACATTTACAGAACAGAATAAAAAACATTCTGATTTAGAAAACATGCACTTTTAAAGCTGTTTCTATTTTGAGATTCTCCCATAACATCCTAATTAGACACAGGGCTGTGTACCAAAACA
Source organism: Sinohyriopsis cumingii (assembly GCA_028554795.2). Lineage (NCBI taxonomy): Eukaryota > Metazoa > Mollusca > Bivalvia > Unionida > Unionidae > Sinohyriopsis > Sinohyriopsis cumingii. Next base: position 3,641,923 of record CM068842.1, on the reverse strand, counting down.
CAAAATGTACCACTTAGAAACAAGTACTTGTTTGTTTACTTTACATACCTAAAGGGAAACTGGCGAAGAAAATCATTATTACTTTTCTCATACACTCACTACGATCGTACATCTCAGCCATCATGATGCAATGTGACACTAGGCTGGTCTTTATAACTTCCACATGAAGAAACAAAAATTATGCCAATATGGCACAGACTATGAGATAACCAGTCTACTTGCCAATCCAGCTGCCTGGACATATAATTAGGGCATGCACACAAATGACCAATACACCAATTGTATCTCAGCTTAATGAAGAGTTTGGCAACCTCCAAAAATTACATTAAGAACTCAATAAATTTAACTCCCAATCTGTTGAGTTATGACTCAGTTATGTATTTGTTTATGATCAAGTGGCAGCAAAAGGGCTTTTGCCAGTCGAGCACAAACCTATTCTTTCTCCCACATTTTTCCTAATTTCCTGGTAGTGTCATAACCCTGTAACAGGCACAGTAAATTGGGAACAAAATAAATAAAAGCAAACCTGTTCATTGTAAATCTCAAGATAGGATGCTCGTATAATCTTTTGCCCTGGCTGCTTTTTCAACTGTTCAAACATATACTTCAGTGATCGCTGGATGATTCCAAACATCTCTGGATCTGGCTGCTTCCCATCCTGAAACTAGAGGTGTAAAGAACATTTTTTTAGACTGGTTACTACATATATCATCTGTACTCGCTTACAAGACAAGTCTAACTGCAAACTGATCAGACTCAGATCTGTCATTGCATAATGCACTGGCTGGTCTGGGTCTGTATTGTTAGGAGCAATCAGTAGAACAAAAAACATAGACTCTGATTTGCAGGTATTGTAGTCTTTCTATTTATGATTTCAACCATACAACATAAACCATTAGCTGCCATTTTATTATAATGCATTGGTCAGATGCTGTGATAGTTCTTTTTCTGCACATATCTGAATGCCTACATCAAAAATTAAAACCTTTGCACACCATCTCCCAATGTTCTAGTAACTATACACTGACTACTTGCAACCGACAGTAAGGCAATTTAGTGAATTTCATCTTACAGCTGGTGAAAATTTGCATTTCCCAGCAATAATGGCAAAATTGTCTAAACCTCTTGCATCCTGCTGTTGAAGTTCAAATGCACATAACAAAGAACATTCCATACATAATAAATTTTTAAAAATTCAATAATTCAAAATACATGTGCCATTTTGCTAGGATGAAATACAAGTACATGTGTTACAGCCGTCAATTTCTTCACCAATAGTGTTTCAGCCAGGTCTGACAAAAAAGGGGCCAATGGGCAGTCCCTTCCTTTGAAAAAGTGGGCTAAAGGTGTGATCAACATGTACCTAGCTTCTGATATTATTTGCATAAAATCCAAATAAATAACCATCTTTGCTTTAGGATTCCCCTCTTAGATGCATGAGACCATATTATAACATTGCAGGAGAAGTCGAAGTCCACAGTTTTAAACCCATCTAGCATTATAATCATCGGGCTTTACAAAGTTTCAGCTCTTTTGTTCCATCACTGTGGAATCCAATTCTTTATCAGAAGTTTTATCTTGCTTGGTGGGGGGGGTTATTTGCAAGCCTGTTCACTAGACATCATATCTGTGATATTTTTTCAGTCTTGGCATAATACTGAGGTAATAACTGATTGTGATACTGGGATAATGAAATCTGTTATGCATCATTCTGGATCTACCTCCTAGCAAAACTTTGCTACTTATAATAAATGGTGTCACACCAAGGTCATATCATGTAACTGGCACTACAAGGTTATGAGAATCAGAAACTATAAATTTGTCTTGCAATTAAAAATGTTATTAAAACAGAAGCGAAGTTATTGTCACTGTGTCACTTGAATTTCTTCTATATTTGTCATCAAGACATTCATAATTCAGTCACATATATAGCTTATTCTTTACCTCATAACCAAGAAATAGTACAAAATGTAAATATAGTAAATGATTATTTCTGGATGATTCCAAGCTTTGGGATTAGGAAGATGGCGTAAAAATAAATAGTTCAAATATAATGACCAGTGAAATTGAAAACGATTCCTTGATAGATTTCATTAATTTTCACAAAAACAATTACTACCGGTAAGCAGTTTTGACATTAATTTTGGAGCATTGAATCTCTAGTTTTGTGGGACTGGTATCTACTGCACACAAATCCCACAAATGCAAATCCTGGCTGAAATAGATCTTCAAGCAAAATATAGCTATTTAAGAACATAAGCATGATTAATAAAAGGTTAAAAATCTACATCAACAATGAATATATACACACTTACAAAAAATGTGTGAATGATTATAATATTTTTTTATAAAAACAATGAGATAGGATCTGTAATATTTTGATATTGGTCATTTACAACCATTGCTCACTTTAAGGAGAAACACACAGAATTACAATGAACAAAACTATAGTAAAATGCAAATGGCTGTAGCAGGTAACAACTTGCAATCACGCTACATAACTGTTACGAAATGCCCGATATGGCTCATTTAGTCTTCCATACTTTTCATATAATCAGGTTGTCTTGTTTCACGCGCCGTAATATTTCTGTAAATGTAATTTGTCGTCGTATCGCATGATGCTTTTATTTGCTCGCACTACTATATATATATCGGGTAGAGATATTGAAGGACACAGCCAATATAGAGGGAAGCTCTAAACATATTCAGCTGTCGGGCAGGTGCCATTGTAATTTAGTTAGAGCCAAACAGTTGGGTGAGTCGAATGTTTTTTAGTCAACTCTTTTTATTATTTACAATAATTATTCAGTTTCGTAAAAGCACGTTCATTGTTGTATTATGTGGTCACATCGTTTATCGTATTTGCAATTCAGTTTATTAAGATATAACCAAGGCAATGTGGTAGCGAGTTAATTTCATCTAGTCGCTATCACGACTAATTTCGAAAACATATTATGCATGTATTAATGTCATAGCATTACGTATATTTATTTTTATTGCATAGCATTCCTATGTCATACTTCGTACCTATCGTATATTCTTAAAGTAGTTGCAACAAAACCCATTCCAATTAAACTAGACTATTGGAAAGGTGCGTTTATTTTCCATATTCAGCTCGACGGTTATGAGCAGCCGGATGGGCTTGTGGATACCATGACGTCTGGTGTACCATTACTAGTATAACCCACCAATTCAGTGCCAATATACAGGTACAAGTGCGGAGGGGAAAGTGACCGTGCCTGAGAGAAGGCCGTGTCAACATGTATTTTCCAATCAAGTAGTGTTTTGACTACAAGTAAAGCACAATAACAAGTAGTGTATTGACTACAAGTAAAGCACAATAACAAGTAGTGTATTGACTACAAGTAAAAGCATAATAACAAGTAGTGGTTTGACTACATGTGAATTATGACAGTAGTGTCTGACTACACAAATGTTTGCAACCAGTAGCTGATTATATAGGTTTGCAACAAGCGTTTATATGAAAGTTTGCTGAGATATTTGTATACATGAAGTTTATATGGAGTTGCTAGAACTTTTTGACTACATAAATGTGACATAGTAGTCAAAGTATATTTCATATGTGTTTTATATTCATTTTATATGCTTTTCTGTGTTATTTTCATATCATTAGTACCAGTGTTTAATATATTGTCATTTGTCATCCACGAACATGTTTATTGTTTCTTTAAAACCCTGCCTGGTCTCAAAGGGTCAGCTTGACTACGTTACAATAACACTCTCAATATTTTGTGTTACACTGATGTAAAAAGCAGGCTTTTTTGTGTTACACTGATGTAAAAAGCAGGGTTTTTTGTGTCTGGGTCAGTTATTTTATATCTAGGAGATAACAAATATGTATCAAAATATGTATCAACATGACCTCTAATTTGCAGATCTGGTCAATATTTTTTGCAGGTGAGTAAAGAACATAAACTGATTTAAATACTGAAAAGTTAACCATACATGCTCATGGACAAGTAAGGTCCACTGGAAAACGATACAGACCTTGATCTATGCAGCAGCAGATCAGGGTTTATGTTGTTTGTTTTACTGACTAGCCCTTACAAACTGCATACATCCAAATTTTACGGTACATTATGCAGTAACCAGCTGGGTCTATGATGATTGTGGGTGGATCTGATTTACACACAAGTAAAAATACTGTTAGCCATTATAACTGACTACTTCATTTAAAAATGTCCTGAAAACTTCATGATAAAATGTTTAAGACTAATTTTACAATTTCATTTTGTGGGATATATGGTACCATATTTTTACTTGCTTATAAGTTGATTAAAACTGCAAACAACAAAGATCCTGATCTGCCAAGGCATAATGTACTGGCACATCAAGGTCTATGTTGTTCATTATAATGATTACTCCAAACAATCTGCTAGTGCATTGTGGGCTGGCAGATCAAGGTCTATGTTGTTTATTATAATGATTACTCTGAACAATCTGCTGGTGCATTGTGCTATGGCAGATCTGGGTCTGTGCAATTAGCAGTCAGACTCATCTTCTAACTGTCAAATGACCTTCCATATAATTATAAATACTATGTATTTGGAAAACAAACACCTTGATACAACTTTCAAGCATCATCTGTCTTTTATTTAAATTCTCCTTGTTAAACTTAATACATCAATTTTACAAATGTGTTGTATTCAATTATTGCAAACTAAACGAATTTGTCATTGTAAGATTTTGTAATGTCTATCTTCATCAGACTGATCGTTTTCTGATGTAGCTGTTGGCGATCTCTTCAATTAATATAACTCCTGACCTACAGGGCAAGTTGTGTCAATTATAAAACGTGTCCCTTTCAAACCTTATTTCCCCTCCGCACTTGTACCCGTATATTGGCACTGAATTGGTGGGTTATACTAGTAATGGTACATTCAATTAATATAACTCCTGACCTACAGGGCAAGTTTTGTCAATTATAAAACGTGTCCCTTTCAAACCTTATTTCCCCTCCGCACTTGTACCCGTATATTGGCACTGAATTGGTGGGTTATACTAGTAATGGTACATTCAATTAATATAACTCCTGACCTACAGGGCAAGTTGTGTCAATTATAAAACGTGTCCCTTTCAAACCTTATTTCCCCTCCGCGCTTGTACCCGTATATTGGCACTGAATTGGTGGGTTATACTAGTAATGGTACATTCAATTAATATAACTCCTGACCTACAGGGCAAGTTGTGTCAATTATAAAACGTGTCCCTTTCAAACCTTATTTCCCCTCCGCACTTGTACCCGTATATTGGCACTGAATTGGTGGGTTATACTAGTAATGGTACATTCAATTAATATAACTCCTGACCTACAGGGCAAGTTGTGTCAATTATAAAACGTGTCCCTTTCAAACCTTATTTCCCCTCCGCACTTGTACCCGTATATTGGCACTGAATTGGTGGGTTATACTAGTAATGGTACATTCAATTAATATAACTCCTGACCTACAGGGCAAGTTGTGTCAATTATAAAACGTGTCCCTTTCAAACCTTATGCATTCAAGAGTTCTTTTACTGTCAAGCCTGTCATTTAGCAACAGAGAAGAAATTGAGAATTCAAAATGGCATTTAAGTGCTTGAGAAAGCTTAAATAAGGGTCTCTTGAAAAGTCAATACAAGTGTTTGCACACATAAAAAACAGTAACACAGATGAGTAGATGGTAGATGATGTATTTGACCACGTTTCTTTCTACTAGATGAAGTCTGTGTTCCTCAAGAGTTCTCAAACTCCACATGAAGATCATAAAATAAATCTGAATTTAAACAAATGGAAGAAGTTTTCAAAAGTCACTAAAGAACGTAATTTCACCTTTAAATTGACGACTGGAACTGTACATTCTTATTATATTGCACATTTGTGTAGTAAAATATTGGCAGTTTTTATATCTTTTAATTTTTAAACATAATTACCATCACAGTAGGGGGTAAGAATGAAACATTCTTTTGACTATGTGTACTATGTACTCAATTCATTATGTAGTTTGGCAGAGATTTGCAAGACATGGTACTGACTAAAAACAGGATTCATCTATATCATATTAACTACTCAATCAATTAGAGAATGAACCCTATGTAATCCCCCTTAATTATACCTACCTCTATGGCAAACACTGGAAAACAGGGACTGGTCCTGGATTGTGCTTTAAAGTATACAGTACCATATATATTCACTTACAAGTCAAGTCAATCTACAAACAACAAAGATCCTGACCTGCCATAGCATAATGCACCTGCAGATCAAGGTCTATGTTGTTTTATCTACTGATTATTCCTAACAAACTGCACAGACCCAGAGATGCCCGCACATTATGCGATGGCAGATCAGTGTCCATGCAGTTTGCAGTTGCACTCAGTTTTTTAGTGAGTATATGCAGTATTTCTTTTCTTGTAAAGTTTCATGTGGAAGACATGTACACTTTTTTAAAAGCTTGGGTGGGTTTATCACAACAAAAATCTTTTTGGGATGAAAATTTAGCAAAAGCAGGAAGTAAATTTACAATAAAGTGTGAGTTTATCAGGAAATGATTACCATAATGTGAAAGATTTGTTCTCCCGAAACATGTAATCAAATATATGAAACAGAGAAACCATCCAAAAAAAGATTTGTTTTGGCCTGAGCTGGAACCGTCTCGTGTGTATTGAAGAAAATAATGTCAAAACAGTTCTATCACTTATGCAGTCTAGTCTGAACAATATAAATGCAAAATGACTTATTTGTCAGTAAGTTACTAATCAAGATTATCATAAGAAATGACTTCTCTGTCAGTAAGTTACTAATTAGAGTATCATAACAAATGACTTATCTGTCTGTAAGTTACTAATCTAAATTATCATAACAAATGACTTATCTGTCAGTAAGTTACTAATCAAGAGTATCGTAACAAATGACGTATCTGTCAGCAAGTTACTAATTAGAGTACCAAAACAAATGACTTATCTCTCAGTAAGTTACTAGTCTAGATTATCATAACAATAACTGAGAAAGAAAGTAAAACTCAAAATTAGACGAAACCTTAAAATACTTCATTTGAACAAATTACCTCATAATACACACATTATTTTTCATTTATTATAAGAATTCCATATTTTAAAAAGGTTAATCTATTGCCTTCTATGATTGATACATTTCAACATTGATTAGCTATTAGGACAATGTCCAAATTTATTTTATTGTAATTGGTAACACTGTACCTTAAATGCATGTATCTATATTTACTACTTAATTTGATTTGGTGAGAGATCATTTTTCCAGTTGAACTTGTGTAAGGCCTTTAGTAAGATTGAAACTGATGTGCATCAGATTTCTTAATTTCTTCATTCCATTTCAAAATATGAAAGTTGCAAATGCAATTATTACATTACCAAACAGGCTTGGGACAAAATCACGACATAAACCAGTAGATTTACAAATCTGGATGACCAGATAGGCTTCTAAACCAGTAGATATTTTGTCGATATAAATTTTACATGTTTTAGAAGGACTGAAAAGAAAACGAGTGGACTTTTTACATAAATATGTCATCTGTTCATATCATAAAAAAGCAGCAACTTTTAAACAAGAATCAGATTCTGTTAGTAATATTAAAATAATAATGAATTGATATTAGTCAGTGTATTGTAAAATGGAAGAGTTGTATATCTCACATTTCACTGAATAGATTTATATGTTTTAGTAAAATCCCCAAGCATCTTTAGTTTCCTTTACAAGATCACTAACTGGTGACCACTAATGACATTCATTGTGATTATTAAGTTTCACACTTAGCAGGCTCTCAACAATTTTCTGGTCCAAACGTCCACTTGAATCACATTGTATTTTGCAAAAATTGTGGCAATGACAAACAAGCACACTTAGCTTGCAAAGACATTCTAACATGTGGCATGGTTTTTAAGGTTGCTGATTGCCCTTCAATACTCCTCCAATATATGTTTACACTTAAAAGAGAAATTCCCATGTTGGACTTCATATGTATTCCCAAGTCCCATACTTCTTAGCCAGTGGTTTCTTAGCAATGGGGAAAGGCACATGTTTCATCATTTTGACACAAATCGAACAAAAAAATAGGAGATGTCCTTAAATATTTCTCCAAAATCATTTTTAAAAAGTATTAACAGTTAAACAATGCAAGCAAATTAAAAATATGAACTCAAGTGTTTCTGACAAAATTATTTTTGGTTGTTTTGTCCTTTTTATTCCACCTCTGCCACATGTCTGCCAATTTTATTCAAAGCGTCATGAACCACATTTATTAATAATAATTGGTGCCTAGTGTTCTTTTCAAAGACAGAAAATCAATCATTTGTCAAATCAATCATTCATCAGTTTAACCTTTTGTCTTATTAGAGGAGAGAGAGAGAGACAGGGAAAGAATTTACTTTGTTTCCCTTTAGTGTTTATAGGTCTAGAATAATCAACATCTTCCAATCCTTACCTGACTGCTGTAGAGGTTTCACTGTATTTGCAGCAAAGGTTGGAAATGCAAACTTTGTGACTTTGCTGGGGCATAATAAACCTAGTATTTCAAGATGTTAGGGTGCAAGGAACAATTTCTATGCACAAATTTAATGTTGCATACAACTAATACAAAAATTCATAACAAAATAAAATAAATGAGGTAAAAAGTTCATATTTTTGGATAGGTATAATAAAGCAAAACATAAGAATTATCATTCACTTGACCTGAGAAGTCAGTGGAAATTTACAGAATAAAGAGTTGATGCACCCCACTCCAAAATGTATATGTGTATTTTTCATGTCCAAAGATCATTTTTGAGAACAAGTGATGCTTACAGTGCAAAAACAAGTCCTTTCTCTGGGCGATAATTTTGAAACTTGATGTAATTCAAAATAGTTGTCATCCAGGCAGGTTTTGAGATATTCTACTAATGAACCAACGTGTCTATGGCTATAAGTGACTAGCTCTGCTTCCAAACTGACTATTGGTATTTCGCTGGCTACATACTGTGCAATGACTAGATGACACATACATGCCTCACATCAAAATTTCAAGAACAACATAAATCAGAAAGACCAGATTCACAAATATATCCATATCTTTAATTATTCCACAATAATAGCTCAAAAAGTCACACCATAGCCTTAAGTTAGGAAAATTGCCAGGGGCCAATTTATGAAACTGTCCCCTGCCACCTTAGCAATGAAAACTGGCGAGAGTGGAGAAAAAAAATGATGACCAATACAATGACTATAAAGATATTGGTAATAATGAATAGTGTGGTAAAAGTGATGATAGTGCTACTTTATCATCATCTTCCCAAATAGTGAATGATGATGGAACTGGACAGGGGAGCCATGGTAACTCAGTCCGTATAACATCAGACTTTGAATTTATAAGTCATGGGATCAATACCAACCCAGGTTAGCTACCTTGGTGTATCCTTGGGAAAAACACAACTCCCATTTCCTCAGCATGATGAAGCCAATAATGTGTTAAAATCAACAACAAAAATGAAAACTTGACAGAATTGTCAAGACTGTAGTAATGGTGGTTGTGGATCATGAGTTGTGCATAATGATTATAAATGAGAGTGCTACTATACATGTACATAGTAATTTTATATGAGACTGCTATTGTACATGTACATAGTGATTGTACAGGAGTGCTACTGTACATGTACATAGTGATTGTACAGGAGACTACATGAAAATGCTACTGTACATATACACAGTGATTGTACAGGAGAGTGCTACTGTACATGTACATAGTGACTACATGAAAATGCTACTGTACATGTACATAGTGATTGCATATGAGAGTGTACTGTATATTTACATTGTGATTGTACAGGACAGTGCTTCTGTACATGTACATAGTGACTGTACATGAGAGTGCTACTGATTTGTACCCAGTGATTGTTTATGAGTGCTACTATACATGTACATAGTGAGTGGACATAAGAGTGCTACTGTACATGTGCGTAGTGATTGTATATGAGAGTGCTACTGTATATGTACATAGAGACTGTACAGGAGAGTGCTACTGTACATGTACATAGTGAGTGTACATGAGAGTACTACTGTACATGTACATTATGATTGTACATAACAGTGCTATAGCATCCCCAGGTCTATGATAGGATATTTCATGTTTATTACAAATAAGCACCAAAAACTCAACATCATGAATTAAATTTTCAATTCCTACCCTCTTTTCTTAATAAAACCCATCCTATATGCAGAACATACACCCTTTTCTCAAAAAAGGAGGGGGAATATTCACCAAAATTGTCAGTGCTAGAACAGATCTTGCATTCCATTCCAAGTGCTTCTAAAAAAACATTTTACTCACCTCTTTCTATAATGATGATATAAAAGAATAACAAATTTAAAACAAAAAGAACCTAAAATATATAACCCATGGATCAAGGACTAAATAATCTTGTTGAACCACTAAAAGGTATTTCTTAATTTTTGTTTTATTTGTTCTTTTTTGAAGGTTTAAACCTTATTTTGTATGAAGATATTATTGAACAGCTTTTATTATCACAGAGGAAAAAGGGTGGTAAATGGTTTTAAAAAAGATGGAAACTGAACAACAAAGCACTATAATTTTCTTGCACTTTTTGTAGCTTCCAATGTCCCAAATTTGTATATACATTTAAACTTTTAAAACAATTTAAAGTTCTAAGTATTAGTTCCATGACTGAAATCCAATTATTTTAAAAATTAAATTACACTTAAAGATTAAGTTCCATGTCAAAGGTTGGCATGAATCAAGGATTAAGTTGGCAGCATTTTCAATCCCAAACTCAGCAGAAATACTGATAAATGTGGCAAATCTTTGTGTACTTTAAATTGTTCTGCTAATTAGTGTGCAGAAGATATTACTTCTGTTTAGATGTTAAACAAAAGAGTGACGAATAATGGAAATGTTGATGAATGGACACAATGGTACCTACAGGTAACAGATAACAACTGACACGATGCCATTTCAACAGTGAAGCTTGGAAATATATATGCTATTAATGGAAAATAATAGAAATTAATTAATATATCATATAAATATGTATACTAACACATGACTGTTTAGTTCGAATGAAAATGGCAGTGAGAATATTATGACCTACCACTTTTACTAAGAGACTCAATATCATCTACAGATCTCTATGCAGATGACACAACATCCAAAACACAAAGCATGAACTTGAAATTTCTTTACAGAATGCCCTAAACAAATTGGAAAACTGGTGCACATGCAATGGCATGGTGGTAAATACTGGTAAAACTAAAATATTACTTATCTCAACATGGCAAAGAAGGACAAATCTCGATAGTGATGAACTATGTCTGACATGGAAGGATAAAAATTTGCAAATGGTCTGTCATGATAGACTACTTGGTGTTCTGGTAGATAATAACCTATCATGGACTGAACATATCAAACATATCAGTAAAAAAGTCAATTCAAGTTTATGGCTTCTCAGTAGGATAAGACATTTTCTCCCTGAAAGGCACAGAAAACTATTTTATAACAGTTACATGCAACCCTATTTAGACTACTGTAATACAGTATGGGGTAATTCAAATGATAAAAACATAGCAAAGCTGGCACATCTTCAAAAAGGAACATTTGGACTAATATCAATCCAGAAAGAAAGCAAGGAAAATTTAGCTGGTAGGTTAAAAATATTATCTATTAAAGACCAAATCTGTTTGAGAAAAGCCAAATTAATATACAGGATATCTCATAATAGTGCTCCTGAATATTTAAAATCACTATTCCAGTATAGGCTACCTGGTAATACTCTCCACCTGCGATCCATGTCTACCAAACAGTATAAAATTCCCAAACCAAATAAGGAGTTATTTAAAAAAAGCTTCCAATACTCTGGAACTCTGCTCTGGAATAGTATTCCAGTTGAGATTAGAAATGCCCACTCTATTTCCTTCTTCCAAACCCAATATATCCAGTGGCATCAGAGACGCAGCCAAAATAAATAAATTCCTTTGTATGAGGGCCTCAAGGTAGATTAGTTCTTAGCTAATTGTGTTATCCTCTTTAAATAAGGTCATTATTATTATTATTATTATTATAACAAATCTGGTCTGGACTGGATCAGTAATTTTTTTAGCTATCTTGCTCATATGAATGTGTGATTTGACAAAGTGTACCAGTCCAATATGTCTTGATCGGGGGGGGGGGGCATAAAATTGTCTTGCTAACAATGAAAGAAAAGTAAGAAAGCCAACTTATACTGCAAAATTTAAAAAGTTTATTCTGCTAAGAATAATAACAATATAACATTAATAAGGGTGAAAAAATTACGAAATAAAAGCACAGAGCAAAGCTGAACAAGCTGATGATACTATACACAGACAAAAGCATTTAAATTTTTACTTAATAAAGGCCAATGACAGTATTTCAAACTTCTATAAACATCAATGACCAAGTTTCCACTCTCTTGGAAATCATCTTATTATTTGATTTTTAATGCCCATTTCCATGACATAGCTTTATGTACAAGTGGAGAAAAATAAATTTTGTGAAATAAGTTGTCTCATCAACCATCTTCACTTTCAAATGCCTCAATCTAAATTTTTGGCCATATTGCCTTTTTGAGCTGTCAGACATTTTTAAATCTTGCACATGCCCTTTTACCCCCAAGACTTCAAACTAATATATTCATGCCATTTTCTTTTACCCCCAACACTTCAAACTTATCTATTCATTCCATTTTCTTTTACCCCCAGGACTTCAAACTAATATATTTATTCCATTTTCTTTTACCCCCAGCACTTCAAACTAATATATTCATTCAATTTTCTTTCTTAAGAAGGAGTGAAATCAATACACTGTGATTTATAAAACAAATGAATCAAAGTAAAAGGAAGGCCTGAAATGAGTCCAAGTGAGACCAATATACACATAAGCTATAATCATATATACAAGAGAAGAGATGTTTCACAGAGTGAAACTTATATTAATTGTGGAACAGGGTTTCAAGACAAACTTCATTTTGGAGAGAAATTGTGAAATAAAAATTTGAACTGTTAGAAGCATCCATGCAGAATAATTTCAAAACTAAGTCGATTTGAACAAACACCAGCGAACCATATATTAATTTTGAGTGATGTACTATAAGTGAACCAAATCTAGCCTTGGTCTTAGGGTCAACAGGAATACATGAGATTTTAAAATGTCTGAAAACTCAGAAGATGGCTTGGAAGTTGACTAGAAAAGGAACTAGATGAAATATTCATGCTGGATTGGAATGACAGCTGTCTGGTTAACAACATCTTTAATACTTTGCTTCCTGCTGGGAGGTAAGCTCTCAAAATACCTGCCATAAAAAGTGCATATTTTATTTTTCTCTGTACATGATTTATGTAAATCATGCTGTCATAGAAATGGACAGTAATGACCAAGTAATAAAATGATTTTCAAGATAAAGGAAGCTCAATCAATGAACACCAATGAATCATTATAAATATGATGGTGTATCAGTCTAGTACCTGTTGAGGTGGACCAGTCATGGTGTGAGTCTTCCCAGAACCAGTCTGTCCAAATGCCACAGCTGTACATGCATAACTGAAATAAAGATGCAGATTATCATTATGTATCAATCAGTCTATCAACATAAAAAACAGGCATATGTGATTGTTTTTTCTAGGTAGGTAGGTAGATAGGTAGATAAATGAATGGAAAGAGAGACAGACAGACAAACAGACAAACAGACAGCTTGTAATTGATCAATCAAGTATTAATCATATAGAAACATTTTAGCATCCCTAAATCTTTCTGTGAATAAAGTAAATGCAACATAAGCAGGGCATAAGATTTTTCAATACTATATATACAAGTCGAGTCCAGCTGCAAACTACACAGACCCAGATTTACCATCGCATAATGTGCCATACGTTCTAGGCCTATTCAGTTTGTTAAAACTAATCAGTTGAAGAAACAATACTGAACCTAATTTGCAAGCAAATTATACAATGGCAGATCAAGGTCAGCGTTGTTTGCAGATGGAGTCAACTTACAAGCCAGTGTATACGCTAATCCAATTATTGACTTAATGTAAAATATCTATAATTCCTAGTCTATTCCATGATAAATACTCAAATTAAATTTCAATGCAACATTTGAACATTTAAACTTGATGGATAATAATTGGTGAAATATATGAATATTTAACTTTATTTATATTTGTATGTAGCTAAGGGTCCAATAAATAAAAAACGTATAGGCTGGTGTGTAATGATGCTCAAAGCTGAACATCCATCCTCAAGGAAAGATCATTACTTCAAAAGTATGGGACAAAGTACCCTGTCACTAATTGTCAATAAAATAATAATTGAATAAGCATTTAAACATTCATCAAATTTGTACAGGTTGTCACAGACTACTCTTTGGACAATGACTTGGTGTGTGTTGCTGAAAGATTATTTTTCAATATGACCCAATTATTGAGATAAACATCAGCTTTTTGCAACCAAAAGCAAGCATAGCTGATTTATGGCTTGTCATAAATCACCGATGATTTCGCAGGGTCTTGTATACTTTTCATTAATTTCATTATTTTCTTACAATGGATTTTTATTGCAATTATTCTACATTATATTTGGTTTTGTGTTTCACAACACAGCAAAACAAATAGGTTAGTTAGTGCTAAGACAATTAAAGTAAAGTCCCTTGCCCAATGACACACCATAGTAGCTGACCCAGGCTGGTTTGGCAGTAGGATTTGAACACAGTCCAACATGTTAACCCTTGAGCCACCATGGCTCCTCTCCAGTTATAAACATTTGTTTAAAAATTGTTTAATAAGAGACAAAAGGGACAACACGTCTTGTTTACAACCAATCTTTCTCTGAGTTCATAATATTAGAATACACTCAGCAACAAGCCATACCATACTGATTGCATCATAATGCAACGATCACATCATTTCAACATACAAAGATACTGTTGATAAGTCAACACCCTAAAGTACCAAATACATCTTATTCCCAGCATTTAACACCCATAAATATAACTGGTAAGAATAGGTTGCAACAAAGTTACAGGATTACATAAAGGAGAATTTCAAATACTTCAACATGTCATGGGTTGCATCTCGGCTCACTCATAATTCAAGTCAAACTGCAAACAACAAAGATTTTGATCTGCCATTGTATTATGCACCTGCAGATCAGGGTCTATGTTGTTTGATCTAATAATTACCCCTAACAAACTGCACAGAACCAGACCTGAAAGCACATTACATGATGGCAGATTTGGGTCTGTGCAGTTTGCAGTAGGATTTGTCTTAAAAGGAAGCACAAATGGTATTTGTATGGTTTAAATAATCTTGTTTTTATTAGTATAATACAAATTCTGGATAATAAGTAAATACACCTATTTTTTTAATATTTTGTAAGAAAACTGCAGTGGCTCAGTGGTGAGTGTGATGGTCTAACATTTCCACAAGTCAAATGTTCACGTCCACTGAGATTAGCCCACATTTGACCTTGTGGCATGTCTCAGGGCAAGGCACTTTTTTATTCTCATTGCCTTCACACAAACTGGTCATATTTTATTCTCAATGGCACAAACTGGTCAAGTTTTATTAACATTGCCTTGGCACAAACTAGTTACATTTTGTTGTCATTGGCAGAGACTGGTCACATTTTATTCTCATTGCCCTGACATAAACTGGTCACGTTTTATTCTCATTGCCTTGACATAAACTGGTTACGTTTTATTCTCATTGCCTTGACATAACCTGGTCACATTTTATTCTCATTGCCTTGGCACAAAGTGGTCACATTTTATTCTCATTGCCTTTGCATATTTAAACTGGTCACATTTTATTCTCATTTCCTTGGCACAAACTGGTCACATTTTATTCTCATTTCCTTGGCACAAACTGGTCACATTTTATTCTCATTTCCTTGGCACAAACTGGTCACATTTTATTCTCATTGCCTCTGCATATTTAAACTGGTCACATTTTATTCTCATTTCCTTGGCACAAACTGGTCACATTTTATTCTCATTGCCTTGGCACAAACTGGTCACATAAGTGCAGCTGATAGTGTAACTTGAAAACTTGGGTCACAATGTGAAGGAAGTATTCAGTGAAACATGAAAAGCAGGGCAAATTATTTGATGCATGCCACATAAACTGGGTGACCATAGTTCAAATGGGTTCTCTATAATCCAGTCAGGAAAGGGACAAAAAGATGTAAGACAGAATAATCAGAAGTGATAAAGTACAGTAAAACCTCTACAACTTTAAATGATGTGGGCTCAGAAGTTCTGTTTCAGTATTTAGTTGCTCAAATTTCAAACTTATAGATTTTAGACGGGTTTTAAATCAGGACTAAGCAGCAGATTAAAGTATACCAAGTCGAGTGTGACCCCACTATAACATGGTAGCAAGGACCCATAGAACCCGACCGTGTTATAGACCGAACCGTGTTATAAGCAACCAGGTCAGTTAGCTGAAGAAATTATGCATGTACCCAAAAGAAATTTCAGAGGAGGGTTGTTAGGTAATAACTGTGGGCAGTATTAACACGTGCTTCATTGGCACAGTTACCATCTTAAATTGATGCATATTAAATGAGAAATAACCTGTAGTGAAAACAGAGAAGGCATATCTAATATTTTACTTTATTTAGAGAACCACGGATTGATACATATATGTGTATACTGTTTATATATACATGTCTAATGTATAGCATGTATAGCATGAATAGAGTATCAACACCATGTACTCACCGGTGAATCTTATCACATACACTGAATCCACAATACAAGTAATTCCATTGAAAGTATGCACACACAGAGATTTAAAATATTCAATAATTTTGTCACAGGTCATAAAGATCTGAATTCAGTGGGAAAACACAGCACAATCACATAACAAATGATGAAGCACATTTACTTTTCAGTACGTCCCAAGTTGGTAAAAGTTAGTTTGCATTTTAAGCCACCGTTGGTAGCATTCATAAGCATAAACTTTTTCCCTTTTGCGGCACAGTAAACATGTTCCAATCACGTTGGAAAATGAAAAAATCCACCAGATTCCATTGCTTTTATTTAAGTTTGGTACTGACTTCCTTTGAAGAAAGGTTCTTTGTTTTTATTGAAGATTGTAGTTGGCTTTCTTTCATGAAGGGTGCATGCATTATTGAAGTCACTGCTAAAGGACAGCTTTGGAGAACCAAACAAATGTCCATTTCTTATTGTGGCGGCAACATCAAATAATTGTATTGCATGATTGAGACTGATTTTTTTCTCCATTTGCTTAGTACGTTTTCATCACAATCAGTGCTTCAAAGGTAATGTTTTCTTTGAAAGTTTAGCAAACTATTTTATCTGGGTACATTTTTAAAAAAGGAATTGGCCATCGTTTGGTTGACTGTAGTTACTGTTCCTCACTGCCTATTGAACAGACCAACAAGTAAGATGTTTTTGTCTTTTTTACATTTGTGGTAGCAGAGTGATGCTGTGTTCCATGCATGCATCAGAAATTTAACAAAGGGTCAAAGGACAATAGAGACGCAGGTGTTCTGGTCTGATGATTGGGATTGCTAGAGAAAATGTGAGTGTTCTGAAGGATTTAATTCTGAGTGAAAAGAAGAGTAATTTACTTACTGTCCACATATAAATGTCAGTCTCTGTAAATATATTAATTACTAACGAGTGGCCAAAAATCTGACGAAAAGATAGATTACGAGATAATGCCTCATCCTAAAAAGGCGGATATCTCACAACATACAGAACTCATGCGAGATGTCAAGATAAGCGGATTATAATATAACAATGCACTGTTAAGATGATTTGTCAATATGGACAAAGAATTTGTTTATGTAACTATAGATAAAGTCCAGTGCATTTTATGTAAAGTTTGTGGCTTCCTTTCATGAGGCCTCTGAATTTCTCCACTTTAAGTTTAAACAGCCAACATTGTTGCCAACAAAAAAAAGTCCCCAGATGGTATACTTCGACACCAATAAGGAAAAAAAAGGCAGTTTGCAACATTGGCAAAGCCCTACGCGAATCCAGAATAAACTTTTTACATGTTATTTTTCATACTTTTAAAAAAAAGAAAACTATTTTTTCCTGTAAATAGAAGAAAAAAATACATTTAAAATTTCTGGAGCCACGCCACAATCGTCTTGTATTATTCATACGCGATCTCTTCCACAAAATGATAATAAACTCTTTACGTTTTTTTTCTTACTTTTAAGAAAGATTTTTTTTTGTGCATGAAAAAAATACATGTACATAAAATTTAGGGAGCCACTCCATGCCCATGTTATATCCGAATTTGTGTTATAATGGAGCGTGCTATAGCAGGGTCACACTGTACTTTGGTCATTAATCTTTGTTTAATTAACAAGGGAGGCAAGTCTGTCATAATTTCAAAGCTGAAATAAGGATAAATTTAAAATACACCCAGAATATTCTTATGTAAATTCTCTTTATTAATGTTAAAAAAATCTTACAATTCTGTGACAATAAATGGGCTTGAAACACATTAATTTTTTCACCCATATCAATGGAACTGTATGAAAAGAATAAATCATGCAAGTCATATACAATGTATAGTTCTGATCTGTTTTAAACTTATAAAAAGACAGACACAACAATTTTAAGTGTTAGACGCAGACCAAGCTAAAGACAGATGCATGGATAGTCATACAAAATCAAATTCAATCATTTAGCTTCTATAAAAGTCTTTGTGTCATAATCTGCATAAGAAAATCAATCTACCCCATACAGATTTTAGGCCTATTACGAGTCTACACAAAAATTCAATGGAAAATTAAAGTATATATTTCTCACCCATTCAGAGCCATGTCTATCAATTTTTTCACTCCTGAGTGATCAAATAGGTCTGCCTGAGTTGCTTCATGTTCAAAGACCACATTGTAGCCAAACTGCCGCATCGATCCATTATTGTCAATCTAAAATTCAAACAACAGGATAATAATTTTAACGGATATGAATTACTTGTACCACTATAATTATCTTCTGCAGAAAAATAAGACATGCAAATGTGGGAATTAGTGAGAATAATGAAATTTCAAGGGTTTCTTAGGACTTTGGATTATTTACGGACAATTAAAACCTTGCCCTTAATAATCCCACTTGGACATGCTTGATGATATCAGTTCCAACCTTTAAACAATTCTGGCAAATTCTGATTCAAAAAGCTTTGTCTGATGATTAGACAATTTACAAGGTAGTATGAAAGAGCTGCGAGAAATGCTGCGTGATGATTATGTGAAATAGCATACCATCCGTACTCTCTTTAAAGTTGATTCCAACTATACAAACAACATAGAACCAGATGTACCATTGCATAATATGCAGCAGATTAGGGTCTATATTGTTTGTTCAATTCATTACTCCCAGCAAACTGCAATGTTGATCTGCCAGAGCATTATGTGACAGTAGATCTGGGTCTATGCAGTCTGCTGGTGGACTTGACGTAATAAATTAGTATATGGTACATTTTTTTGAATAACAAATTTGAACATTAAGGGTCTAAAATGTGTCCAAAAGAGAGAGAGAGAGAGAGAGAGAGAGAGAGAGAGAGAGAGAGAGAGAAATGTCATATGTGGAAGATAAATGATTGACAAACTGAAAATTTCATTCTTTGAACAAGAAGATATCTCTCATAGTGCAAATCTACCTTTTAGAGAAAATGTTTGTACTAAGGACACCAAAAAGTACTGAATGATTGCTAATAGTGTCTGGAATCAACTACCCACATTAAACCCAAAATTTATCAGGCAATGAACAGTCAAAAAATGAAGACAAATAAAATTTGCATGTACTGACCAGTTTACAAATGTATACTGAACTACAGCTGTCATTTACAAGATATGCATGGAAACAAAAAATGACGATGGAATATATTATTGGTCCACATATCAAGGTAAGGCTCTAACCATACTGTAAAACCTGTAAACACTTTAGTGCTTACAATTAAGTACTTTTTTCACTGCTGAAACTTTTTAGAAATTGTCCTTTCCAAATAATTTTGGTGTTTTAATTTTGTTATTTACTAGAAATGACAACAATGAATTAAATAAGTTAAAATTAGGGAAAATCTAAGCAAAAGAAAGTCCAAGAAATCTACCTCTGTTAATTAATTAATTAATTAGAAAAATAGTAAAACAATTTCCATGTAGTGAGAGTAGTAAGTGACATAAATTTTCTGTTTAACCATCACCTTTCTTTCATTGTATTTTCTAGTATACCTCTTCCACATCTGCAGCATATCTAAAGCCATCTAAGTTTTATTTGAAGCTCAATTCAGATCCATTTGTTCTCTGAGGAAAGGCCGAATCTACTATTATTGACGGTTTTTACTTTCTGCATCTACAACCCAGTCTGATTGATTTTACACATGTACCACATTTTCAAGTCAAATCAGCTGTGGGCCTAGACTGCAGGCTCAATAGAATTTTTGCATCACAAGCCAACATTCATTATTAAGAAGAGTTAAACTTTGTAGACAAAATCTGAAGTTAGTGAATTGCAATAACAGGTAGATAAATGTTTGATGAATCAATTAATCTAAGCCATGCATACCCTAGCTTTTTTTTACTTTTTGGTAGCGATGCCTAAGTATGACAGAAGTAAGGAACAATCCTGGTAAGTTCCTTTTCATTTCCTTATAACATTTGGAGCTACCCTATCCTCCATTCCAAGTTATTCCTCACTTGATGGCCCAAATTCATGTGATACTATGTAGCCAACCCAGTTTGATTCAATTGTAACAGATTTAAACCCAAAAGCTTTCAGTAGGGAGTCTGGCAACACCAACCACAGAGCCACTCCGACTCCTAACAAATATCTGTCACCTCTTAAAGACATGCATGAGAGCAAATCAGGCCTATTCAACACCACCAAGAACCCACAGATTTGAAATCAGGGAGAAAACATGACACTCACCTCGCACATTAAGTTAACTTTGGACAAATAGTTACTAGGATCAATGATGATTACATATGTTTCAAGACTCACATTTTGGATATGAACTTGTCAAAGGAAAACAAAATGTGGAATACAATATTTAAATATGCAGTATCGTTGTTAAAAGTACCAAATCTGTGTCAACTGATACAAATACAAGACAATAAGGCAATATCAATTTCTTTAATCAGCCACTTCAAAGAAACAATCTGTATGCAAACTAGGACAGGTGCAAAGTCTCAGCATTTGATTCCTTGATCAATTATAACAAAATAAGTATAACCCTTGTATATGATACACAAATGTGAGGTTCACACTGATTTCTAAAACGTTGCATCCAAAAAACAACAGACTTCATACATATGACTAAATCCCCCAACATTAAGAAAATCCTCCCTTTTTTCTAATGAAAGACAATTTTTGCACCAATTCTCAGTTCTACATACAGCTCCTCCATGCATAAATAGGACAAGAACATTCCAGCTGCTAACTAGACAATCATAAGGCTCTTAAAGGTCTAAATTCTTTCCTGATTATTATGAAATATGAAAACTTTAAAAGATTTTTTAAAAATATATGACTGTTATTATCACATAATCATTCACATCATTTACAGATTTCAAAAAATACCAAACCTTTTTTAAAAATCTGATTTCTAACAATATTTACAACGTGAGAGCACATAATAGATTTCTAAAGTTCAAAATATGTTCTATTAGAGCAGGGGTGGGCAAACTACGGCCCACGGTCCGCATGCGGCCTGCCAAGGGTTTTCATGCGGCCTAGGAATAAGTCATCATTCGCACTGACTCTGTTTATGTTACTCTGTTTATCTTTTGAAAATTAAGTTTTCAAATATTAACAACTGAAAATTAATTAGATGTTATTTAGAAAAACCTTTTGTTTTTGCTATTTCAAATATTAATTATTTTAGTTAATGAACTATGCGGCCCGTGACAAGGTGTAAATTTGTGTATGCGGTACTTGCACTGGAAAGTTTGCCCACCTCTGTATTAGAGTAATATACAGTGCAACCAATGCATGCAAACCGACTTTCTTCATGTCCCAGAGTTATCAGTAACTTGCATGGGACTGCCCTGAACAAGAATCAGTAACACTGTGAATATTCTAATACTTGCATGGGACTGCCCTGAACAAGAATCACTAACACTGTGAATATTCTAATACTTGCATGGGACTCCCCTGGACAAAGAATCACTAACACTGTGAATATTCTAATACTTGCATGGGACTGCCCTGAAAAAGAATCACTAACACTGTGAATATTCTAATACTTGCATGGGACTGCCCTGGACAAAGAATCACTAACACTGTGAATATTCTAATACTTGCATGGGACTGCTCTATTTAGCAACAGCATCCAGCAACAAGAGTACCATGAATGATACATTATTCACCTGCCTGTCAATAATAATCCTCAATGTATATAGGGAATAGTTCAATTGGGATATTATTAATGCAAAGACTCAATGATCTTGACCTTTGGCCAAGGTATGCTGTCCTGAGTTAAATTTACTAAACAGAAGCCATTATTTTCTTATCATTCACCATGAATTAGACTTTTGACCATTAGACCCCAATATTTAAAGGTGTTTTTCTTACCCTAATTGCAAGCCTACCACAAAGTTTGGTCAAGGAACTTGCTCTAGAACAAGAATGATTCATTATTGTGCAAAAATCCTTTTTTGAGTAACAATTACCTTGGCCTTCAACCTTTTGACCCCAACATGGATAGATCTCTTCCTCACTTGTGTGTAAGCCCTACACATCCTCAAAGTATGTGGTATATAACTAAAGTCATTATGCAAAACCCATTTTTCTTTTTGTTCAGTGACTTTGATCTTTGAACTGTTGATCCCAAGATCAATAGGCTTCTTTCTTACCAATGTGCAAGCCGTACACAATCTTTGGTGAAAGTAGATGGTCGAGAACTAAAAGTTTTGTGTGTATACCTTATTTTATCTGTCAGCTACAGTGACCTTTGCCTTTGACATTTTAACTCGAACATGAAACAGTCTGTACCTTACTCCAAGTGAAAACCATTCATAAAGTTTAGTCCAATTCTCTGATGCAGAACTAAATATATTGTGCAGAAACCACTGTTCTTCTTTCTGTCAGTGACCTTGACCTTTTGACCCTGAAATTTACAAACTTCTTTCTTACCCCAAATGCAAGCTATTTACAGACATAGGTAACAGTAGATGGTTGAGTGCTCAAGCTATTGTATTCAAACAAAATTACAGAACAGGCTGATGGATGGACATCATAACATGATAATCTCTGCTTTGTGGCTGGCATATAACAAAATGCAAGATTCATGACAATAAATCTGATTACACAAGAATTATCCAGTAAGGTAAATCAAAATATTTTCATGCACACTAAATTCATAATAACAGCCCTGCAATGAGACTGATGCTCTACTGTCTGAAATGAATCTGCAGGAATTCAACACAGTACCATTTCTTCTTTATGACTGCTGTGTTAAAACCATCTCTGCTATTCTTCAATGATAATATTTTCAAATTAGCCACTATGGCAGTGATATTGGATATTAGATCAGCACCATTTTTGTCTAGGACAAACTAGACGCCATTAGAATTCTTTTTAGTGACAACCCCAGGTTGATATAAACACACATTCAGGAGAATCAGTGAAAAGATTTTCAATGTGTTTATTGTGGCAGCCACATCCGAGGTAAATCAGTACCATTTTCATTCAAAACCAATTAGATATCATAGTTAGTCTTCTGGTAAAAATCCCATGTCAATATGATTTTGCATTAAGGAAGGATAGTAATGACGATCTATTCAACATTGCTGCCATGATGGAAATACTGGCTGTCAGATTGGCACATTGCTGCCATGGTGGCCATACTGGCTGTCAGATTGGCACAACATTGCTGCCATAGTGGAAAAACTGGCTGTCAGATTGGCACATTGCTGCCATGGTGGCCATACTGGCTGTCAAATTGGCACACTGCTGCCATGGTGGCCATACTGGCTGTCAAACTGGCACACTGCTGCCATGGTGGCCATACTGGCTGTCAGATTGGCACAATATTGCTGCCATGGTGGAAATACTGGCTGTCAGATTGGCACATTGCTGCCATGGTGGCCATACTGGCTGTCAAATTGGCACACTGCTGCCATGGTGGCCATACTGGCTGTCAGATTGGCATAATAAGTCATCTGGTGGAAACCCAATTTTAATGTCTTTCCATCTTGTAGGAGTAGCTATTTTCAAGATGGTCACAGTGGTGACCATAACAGATATCAGATCGGCACAATTTTTATTTACGTTCAACCAGACTCTAAAAGAGTCTCCAGTAACCCCAAGCTGATTATTCACTTCAGGAAGAGTAGCAATAACAAAATTTTGAAAATGACTGCTGTTGTGGCCATACTGGATGTCAGATCAGCACCATTTTCATTTAGAACCAACAATACATGAGAAGAAGTCTTTCAGTTTAAACCTTGAGTTGATTTGACCATCAATTTTGGTGGCATAGTGAAAACAAGATTTTTAAGATGACCAATTGCAATATTTTAATTTAGGGCCAATAAGACATCATAAGAAGTCTTCTAGTGAAAACCCCCAAGATGGTTTAACTTTCTGTAAGGAGCAGTAGTGATAACAAAATTTCCAAGATGGCTAACATGGTGATAATACATGTTCTCTGATGACATCTTTTTCATTTTTAATTTAAAAGAGCAGCAACAAAGTCCCACCATAATAGAACATATATTGATGTTCTTGATCAGAAAACAATTTTGCACATTTTGACATATTTACACAAAATCTAAGTCTGTAAATCAAGACCAGCACATATATTGTGTGGAATTAATTAATGTCCGCACCCACTGAATCAAATTATTCAAAATAATATTAATATCATAACATGCTGCTTTGTGTTCACTGAAGAGTATTTATTGGAGTAGCAGGTTTTAATATTTAATTGCAAAACATTAAAAAGCACTATAAACTTTTCTTCTCATCACAATGTGTACAATTGTGAACTGTGTATTTAATTATTTTACGTATTATAAAAGAAAAAGAATTTAGTTATGCATCACTCGCTGAATGAGTGACTATGCTTCACTGTAAAAACAAAATCAGTTTGACATGAACGAGTTCACCAACATAACCCAATCAATGTACAATAATTAAATAATACATTCACACTGATGGTTGTGAAGGTGAATTATAGGTGCCTGGTATTAATTTATTTAAAATTATGGAGTGTTGGTAAGGTTAAAGATGTAGTACAGTTCAAATCTATTGAGATGCGCTCTTTCCCACACAAAAAAGGAGGGTTACTTTTTTTAAGAAGATGGTATAAAGCAGGGGGAAATAAGGGATATATTTTACAAATAAAGTAGTATAAAATATGAAAATTTATGAAAAAAATAAAACCTTTACTTGACCTACTGCATAAACTCTAATAAAACATGCTCTTACTCAAATACTAGCCATCTCTTTAATCCAGGTTGATTCTATAATCTTAAACACACGAGCTCTTCATCACAGAGGCAATTAATGTCTGAATTTACTTCACTATGCCTGTTCATGCTGTGTGTAGTCAATTTTCAACAGAACAATGAAAAAAGTACAAATCGCACGGCCATTGGGGAAGAACTAGAAACAATTAGGGAGTTCGACGAAGAAGTAGAAAAAGTAAGAAAAACTAGAGCCGCTGGAAACACTGAAGATCTTTTATTAAAGTTGGCAGTAGTTGTCCTAAACAAAGACTGTTACAGGGACTTTATAAAAAAATTCAATTTGTGTATGCAAATTCTACCACCTAAAAACATGTGCAAAACATAACTTTTGGACAGAGTTAAGTATGCCATGAATTTGCAAAATCTTTATCAACTAAAAAAGGAACACAAGGGATTTGTTTATGTAAGTATATTCAATAAATCTTGCATGTTAGTGAGATTACTTAAATAATATGGGGCTGTTAATTTACAGTTTCTTTGGTATATTTTTGTATCAAGTACTCTTGAAAGCAAATCCTGACATTGAGAGATTTTTGAGGTAAAGGAATAAAAGAGCACTTAAAGAAAGCTTCCACTCAAAGTCTGGATAACACCTTGTTCAGAATTGCGTGGAGATTATCACACTGCTCTAGGCACATACTACTATTACAAACTCACACCTATAATAAAAATGCCCTAAAGAGGAATGTACACAGTCTATACAGCCAACTGTTAAATGGAGAAAAAAAACCTGAAGTTATTCTGAGCAAAATCAAGGGAATGCTAAAGCAATGTCTTAATTTACTAGATGTGATTCTCCATCTAACAAGTGGCTTCAAAAGTGGAGATTACATCTGCAAGGTAAAGCTGTTCCAAATATTTAAGACATCCTTGACATAAATTTATTAGTAAACTTTCTGGCATGTTAAAGGTTAATATAATTTACAAGAAGAAATTTCTCGGGCCAAGTCCATGATACAGCTATAGCTTGTGACAAGTCCATGATACAGCTATAGCTTGTGACAAGTCCATGATACAGCTATAGCTTGTGACAAGTCCATGATACAGCTATAGCTTGTGACAAGTCCATGATACAGCTATAGCTTGTGACAAGTCCATGATACAGCTATAGCTTGTGAGAAGTCCATGATACAGCTATAGCTTGTGAGAAGTCCATGATACAGCTATAGCTTGTGAGAAGTCCATCATACAGCTATAGCTTGCTCCTTCAACAAACAGTACCAAGAGGGATACGAATTACCAACCTCAATTTTTCCTGAACCAGGAAATGAAGTGATATCTTTATCATTTCTGCTAGATTCCTGAGAATTTAAGGGACGAACTCTGAAAGATAAGAGTAAAAAAACATTTACAAACAGCTAAGTCAACAACAATATAGAAGATCAACCTTCAAATATTTTGATCTGCATGAGAACAATTGAAGTTCTTTCTCTTTCTTCTAGCTGCTAATTAATGTTTTCTTGCAAATCTTGCCTTGAATGTATTGCCTTTTTTTTTTCTGACTCTTTCTTACTTTCTCCCATATTGGATTATAAACTAACACCATCTATTTGTGAATAGTAATGCTTATTAAAACAACAATTATTACATTTATTAGGCTTCATTACTAGGGCACAATACAGGTACAAATATATCTATATCAAACAATGGTAGCAGGAGAGGTGACAAGTGTTTTGCAGAATGTTATGTCTCACTTTAATTGTAACATCTTCAGCATTGTTCTGAATCAAACAAAAAAACATGGACTCTCTGAGAGTGATTCTAATATAATCACAGTGATATGACTGAGACAGATTCTAATGTAATCAGTGATATGACTCTCTGAGAGTGATTCTAATGTAATCAGTGATCTGACTCTGAAAGAGATTCTATTGTAATCAGTGATATGACTCTGAAAGAGATTCTAATGTAATCACAGTGATATGACTGAGATAGATTCTAATGTAATCAGTCATATGACTCTCTGAGAGTGATTCTAATGTAATCAGTGATATGACTGAGATAGATTCTAATGTAATCAGTGATATGACTCTCTGAGAGTGATTCTAATGTAATCACTGATATGACTGAGATAGATTATAATGTAATCAGTGATATGACTCAGAGCGATTCTAATGTAATCAGTGATGTGACTGAAATAGATTCTAATGTAATCAGTGAGATTCTAATGTAATCAGTGATATGACTCTCTGAGAGTGATTCTAATGTAATCAGTGATATGACTGAGATAGATTCTAATGTAATCAGTGATATGATTCTCTGAGAGAGATTCTAATGTAATCAGAGATATGACTGAGATAGATTCTAATGTAATCAGTGATATGACTCTCTGAGAAAGATTCTAATGTAATCAATGATATGACTGAGATAGATTCTAATGTAATCGGTGATATGACTCTCTGAGAGAGATTCTAATGTAATCAGTGATATGACTGAGATAGATTCTAATGTAATCAGTGATATGACTGTGACAGATTCTAAAGTAATCACAGTGATACTTCATTTTTGGCAAATCAATATGCAGTCAATTTTTCAAAGAGCAGATCTTCATAATGAAAGAGAGGCACTGAAAATAACATTCAACAATGTTTCATCCGTCAGAGATAATGTACTTTTAATTTATAATGCTAATCCTGTAACGTTTGAATGAAAAAATTAATAAATCATTCATTTTCAATAGCCTCAAACCGTTGCTTATGAATGGCAACACTTCATCAAATTGTGATGCCAGTGAAGTTAATATGACAAAGTTACAATCATACAAAGATCAAAATGGCTGCCATTTACATCTGAGGTCTTTTCCTAGCATGAAATACAAAAGGCTGAGGTTGTTCCAATTGCTCTTAATGTCATGATGATGATGAAGTTTCCTGTCTTCAAAGCCAGACAGGAATCCAAGGATTTGAAGAAATGAACTTCTGATACATAGTAATGTTGTACCAAACCTAAATACAGCTATTAAAATAGCCTGTGAATACAGCAATGAATATAGCAGTTGAATACAGCTATTAATATAGCCTGTGGATATAGCAATGAATATACCAGTTGAATACAGCAATGAAAATAGCCCTGAACAGAGCAATTAATATAGCAGTTGAATGCAGCAATTAATATAGCAGCTGAATGCAGCAATAAAGCAGTTGAATACAGCAATGAATATACCAGTCGAATATAGCCTTGAATACAGTAACTACTATAGCAGTTGAATACAGTAATTAATATAGCAGTTGAATTTAGCAATTAATATAGCCTATGTATACAGCAACTACTATAGCAGTTGAATACAGCAACTATAATAGGTTTTTGTATACAGCAACTACTATAGTACATAGTTGAATACAGTAATTAATATAGCAGTTGAATTTAGCAGTTAATATAGCCTTTGAATAATGCAACTAATACAGCCTTTTAATATAGCAACTAATATAACAGTTGAATACAGCCACTAATATAGGAAATTACATTTAAGTTTGTTTTTAAACTTTTTTTCTTGAACTTTAACACAGGACTTGAACATTACTGATCCTACCATCTCCATCACCACCAAAACAGTGAGCGATACCTATGTCTTGTCATTCAAAGGTAAAATGAAAGACAGCACAAAAATTAATATGTCGACCAATGAAGTCAGAAGCTATTAATGTAAATAAAAATAACACACACCTTTAATATTTCTCACTCTTTCTGTTTTGATGCATGGAACTGAATGTCATTCAGATTCTCTCCCTTTCAGTAGATAAAATTCAATGCATCTTCTCAATACCACCAACAGAAAGGTCTGACAAAACAGAAAGGTCTGACAAAACAGAAAAGGTCTGACAAAACAGAACCAGTCCATCAAAACAAAAAGGATCTGTCAAAACAGAAAAGGTCTGACAAAACAAAAAGGGTCCCACAAAGCTCAAAATGCTACGGGAAAGAAATAGACATTGCTACCACTGTGACTTGACATGAAAACATTGTGCATTATAGTCAGGAATGCAACGTAACCATAATACACAGAGCCAGATATTACCCAGGCTGGTCAGTGAGTAGCCACTGACATGTCAACCATGAAACAATTTTTTCTGTAAATTATGGCATTACTTTCAATTTTCAAATGATTTCTAAATCAATACCACTTGGTTTGACTCTAAAATCGCTTGATCTGAATACCAAACAGCCCTCCAATTTACAAGTATTCTTACTATGCCTGAACCTAAAGCAGATGTATGACTTTTAAATAAATGCCAGTAATAAAATATATAACATCTCCAAATGCAAACATTATAGGTACCATGATATGTCATAATGTGCCTGCAGATCATGATTCATTGTCAGCTTTAATTCATTCTTAGAATAAACAGCAGACCCAGACCTGCCACAGTACAGTGATCACTCATTATTACACCCTTTAGAGGTACTATAACTGTGTAGAAGTTAAGGCGAGGTTATTTTGTACTGAGGTACATTATACAATGGTATGAGGTACATTATACAATGGTCCTTCTACATAACACTTTTCAGTGGAACCATATGTGTCCCGTGATACAGGCAAGGTTGCTATTATGAGGTAGATTAAAAATATAATTCAACCATTATAATGAATCCATGACCTTATGTAAGTTAAATCATGTACTGCTTTAATAAGATACATTAAAATTCAACCATTATAATGAATACATTACCTTATGCAAGTTAAATCATGTATTGCTTTAATGAGGTACATTAAAATTCAACCATTATAATGAATCCATGACCTTATGCAAGTTAAATCATGTATTGCTTTAATGAGGTACATTAAAATTCAACCATTATAATGAATACATGACCTTATGTAACTTAAATCATGTATTGCTTTGATGAGGTACATTGAAGTGAGAAAACCAGTGCATAGTGTGTTTAAGGATCAGTATTCTTAATAGTGAGGGAATAGTGTACAAATGAGTGTTCTTGATATGTAGTCATGGACCAGTATATAGTGTTTACATATCTGTGTCATTTATAGTAGGTGACCAGTGTATAGCATGTTTACTTATCAGTGTCCTTTATGGTAAGGGAAAAGTGTATGGTATGTTTATATATCAGTATCCTTTATAGTGAGGGACTAGCATATTGTATGTTTACATGTGTGTCCTGTGACCAAGTGGTCTAAAGCGTTCACCATTACAGATCAATGCCATCTCTCCTATGTCTGTGTGGGTTTGAGCCTTGGATTTGGCCAGTGTGGGTATGTGAGAAAGTTTGCCAGTAGCTTCTCGTGGGTCGGTGGTTCTTTCAGGGATTTTTCTGGGTTCTTTCTCCACCATTAGCCACCATATACAGCCTATCTTGTGCTGAAAAATGGCATTAAACCCTGCAACTATAACAAAAACAACAACACCATGTCCTTTAGAGTGGGGGACCAGTGTATGGCATGTTTACATATCAGTTTCCTCAATAGTGAGGGACCAGTGTATAGCATGCTACATATCAGCAGCCATTATTGTGAGGGAACAGTGTATTATGAGTTTGATTACATATCAGAATCCTTTGTAGTGAGGGACTAGTGTAGGGTGTGTTTACATATCATTGTCCTCAGTAGTGAGGGACCTGTATATATTGTTTAAATATCAGTGTCCTCAGTAGTGAGGAACCTGTATATATTGTTTACATATCAGTGTCCTTTAGGATACATGGTACTAATGATACGGAAAAATGTGAACCAGCCTGGAAATTGGTGAACATAAAATAGAGAATATATGGGTTTGGCTGACCAGGATTGGTTAATAATGTAAGTTATGTTTTATGAAAAAGAATCTTTTGAGAACTTATCCTAGTTTGGAACACTCATTACTAAAATTAGCACCTGACTCTTTGCTGCAGAATTGAAAGCACATGTTTCAAACACATGCAGGTCCAGAAAATGGTGCGGCTCATATCCTTTCCTCTACATAGAAGCTGACATCCAGGTTTTATCTATACTGATAAATACAGGTTTGATCATGAGCACTCAAATATTTTAAGTTATTGAATTTTTAATATCATAGTGTTTGCATTGGTTTACTATGGGAACTGAATTAGTACCGGAGACCTATACAGTGAGGGACCAGTTTGAAGTGTGTTTACAGATCAGTGCCCCAATTAGTGAGGGACTAGTGTATAGTGTTTACAGATTTGCATCTATCCTACATACATGTGACAAAACCAGGACATCAAACCAGCAGATTTCAACATTTTGATCAGCAGATTGGCTTCTAAACCATTAGATTGTTTACTGACATGAAGTTTACATGTCTATTTTTCATCAAGTCTCAAACAAGGCCTTCAAATGGAGTGTGTCTGATGCTCATATATGATGGTACATGTACCTGCATATGCCTGGTGATCTATCTATTATTGAATTAACAAGGTGTGTGCACATTAAGTGCATATACCTCGGGCGCCTGGTGATATAATTTCTTTCTCCATATATACTAACTTAAAATCCACTTTGCATGAAACACTGCAAACTCATGACCCTCTGCAAATTATCTGCACATGTTCTCCGTCTGATTTCCAAGCATTGGTCAATTAGTTGTAATAATTCATTGTTGCATTTTAGCATTGGAAGATGCACATTACAGTATTTTAACATGAAATGACCCAAAAAAGATAAAGTCTGAAATTAAAATAATTCCCTTAAAAGAACATCAAAATGCTTCCTCAAATGTTGCCAAAACATATTTTGGTTGGACTTTTTTGTGTCATCTCACCTCCACCAAAGGTCAGCTGATTTTTAATCAAAGACTCAGAAACCAACAGAAAAAAGACCCAGAAACCATACTTATAACACCTAAATAAATCAGGTTTTTTACTTGAAATGCTCCAAATTACAACAATAAGGTAATCAATTTATGTCTTTCTGTGTACACATGTCAGCCGTTGTTTGACAATTCTTAATCGGACTACTCAGCATGCATTAGTGTACCAGCTATTGCACTGATGGAAGAGTTTCAGTCCCCAGCAGACTGATTCAGACTTGTTTCCATAATATGTGGACAGAAAGTGTAAAAATATCTGGTTTTCTTCTTTAATTTTTTTTCTTCAAATAATCTTTTTACACCATAAAACAGTATATGTGGTAAATGGCCTTTAAAACATATTACTGTCCTACCACAAGTTAAATCAAATATGATCCTATCTGCCTAAACTGTCCTGCCACTAGCAGACTCAAAATATGATGCTGTCTGCCTGAAAACTCATTCTTAGTATTACAGCACAGACAATGATGTGCTAGGGAAGTATGTGACAGCAAATCTGGGTCCTTGCTGTATGCAAATGGATAAATGGTAGAGTTAAATACCAAAACACCATACAATAAAACTGCAGCAAGACAAAGGACATTCTGTACAATATATGTATAATAATGGTGATTAACAATACAATCTTATAAATCACGTATACACACTAGGATAAACTGGGATAAACACCATTCAACTCCAAAAGACAAATGACATTCCATGAGTCATAAAAGTGTCTAACAATACAATCCATTATCAATTAATCACCTCAGTTGGAGCAATATGTTATCTTTTCCACAATCTACAAATAAACTTTTAGCATCAGTTAAAGCAAACATCTGAATGAATACTTTTTTGTGTCATTATTAAATCACTTTATGGGTACACCTTCTTAACAGCCAAAAACCAATATATAACTTCAGTGTAAAACTAAACATGATAAAGATCATCTTAAAATATGTAACAGTTCTTTTAGAAATACGTACACAGGATTCGGAACAGAAAAAATCTAGATAGCAGATTAGACTACTGTAAATATGTACATAGTATACAATATCTGCAACAATGGTGTTATTAATCAAACACATGACAGTTGTAGATAATCATACTGAAAACAATTTGTTTAACTTGATAATGTCATTTTAACTTGATAATGTCACTGAAGCCACAATCATGTCTAATTTGAATGATTGGGATT
Source organism: Sinohyriopsis cumingii (assembly GCA_028554795.2). Lineage (NCBI taxonomy): Eukaryota > Metazoa > Mollusca > Bivalvia > Unionida > Unionidae > Sinohyriopsis > Sinohyriopsis cumingii. The sequence goes on along the minus strand of CM068842.1, from coordinate 3,608,499 downwards.
TCTACAACAGAATTACAAAATGTAACAAGAGTTTAAAGACCTTGCACAAATTTTTGGATCAAATATGGATTATAAAATTGTAATCATACAAATTTAATCTTGTAAATGTGGTTAAGACTAAAACATCTTAAAAGTAACACTTCTTAATTCAAGTATAAAATGTTAATTTCAATGAAATGATAATGAAATAAATTAGTATTGACTAAGCTTCCATCAGTGTGATGAGGAAATGCATTCACTGAACATGAATGCCAGACTGCTTCAGTGACCCACTTTTGGTAGGGCAGTGTTGTACTCACCAAGATGTTCGTAATAAAAAGCTCCATCAATATGAAAGCCCTGCTGCAGTGACCTACTTTTGGAAGAGTAGCATTGTGCACACAGATATATCCACAAAGTTGCATGACTCCACATTCAAAATAGCCTAATAAACTTAGTCCATAAAAATGACAGAAGTCAATGAAGCCCCAAATATAGGTTACAGTGACCAAATTTAGTAGGTTGGTTTACATCAAGACACATCCACATGTAGCAGCCAACAATGGACTTTAACCAATTAACTGTTTCTGAAACCATTTGATAAAAACCATGATGATGGATGACATCTATGTTGGACAAATCAATAAGCATGAGGATCTTCCAGTTACAATGCTATGGAAGGGAAGAACTAAAAAGTTTCCAAGTTTTGGCTATGAAGCAAAGTTTTTAATCTCAATTATTTCTTCCTTGTTAGTTACAGTGCTATCAAGAATGCATTATTTTATGTCCAAGGAGATTATTCCGTTGCTAAAATATTTGTGTTACTTGGATTTGAGAATAAGGTTTTGCACACAAGGTGTATCACTGGCATTTTTAATGTGGTAAGCCAATCAAATCGTTAATTAGTTAATTTGCAACACAATGCAGGGGATGGGAGGTTGGGTTGCATGCTCCCAGGAAAACATTGCTAAATTTATTGCAAAATTGAGCATTTCAACTTATTTTATATTAAAACTAGTTCTCTATTAAGAGTTTGATTTAAATGAGTATAAAACACTATTTTTATCCTTCATTTAGGTATCATCACATTCAGCAGTGCTTCTTCACGTACATGATTGCATTAGTGTACTTGGAATGTTTCATTTTTTAATAGACAAAATTCTTAATCACCTTTTGTCTGAAATAACTTCTATGGCTGACTATCAGTAGTTAAGGGCAATTAGACAATTACTGTGACAAGATTACCAGTTCATACATCTATTTAATATTCTTAATTATCTTTTGTTTGCAATAACTTATATGGCTAGCTGTCAGCAGTTGAGGCAATTAGACAATTACTGTGATAAGATTACCAGTTCATACATCTATTTAATATTCTTAATTATCTTTTGTTTGCAATAACTTATATGGCTGGCTGTCAGCAGTTGAGGCAATTAGACAATTACTGTGATAAGATTACCAGTTCATACATCTATTTAATATTCTTAATTATCTTTTGTTTGCAATAACTTATATGGCTGGCTGTCAGCAGTTGAGGCAATTAGACAATTACTGTGATAAGATTACCAGTTCATACATTTATTTAATATTCTTAATTATCTTTTCTTTGCAATAACTTATATGGCTGGCTGTCAGCAGTTGAGGCAATTAGACAATTACTGTGACAAGATTACCAGTTCATACATCTATTTAATATTCTTAATTATCTTTTGTTTGCAATAACTTATATGGCTGGCTGTCAGCAGTTGAGGCAATTAGACAATTACTGTGATAAGATTACCAGTTCATGCATCTATTTAATATTCTTAATTATCTTTTGTTTGCAATAACTTATATGGCTGGCTGTCAGCAGTTGAGGCAATTAGACAATTACTGTGAGAAGATTACCAGTTCATACATTTAATATTCTTAATTATTTGTTTGCAATAACTTATATGGCTGTCTGTCAGTAGTTAAGGGCAATTAGATAACTACAGTGACAAGACAACCACTTCATACATCTATTTGATATTTTTAATCACCATTTGTTTGCAATAACTTTTATGGCTATCAGTAGTTAAGGGAAATTAGATAATTACTGTGATAAGATTACCAGTTCATACATCTATTTAATATTTTCAATCACTATTTGTTTGCCCATTTTCACCTAAGTATGTAACTCTGTTGTTTTTATGTTGAACACAATTTGTTGAGAGATGTGTGAATTAATCCATTCATGGTCCAACAGTTCCGCTTCATTAAAATGATATCTAAGATGCAGCTGTCATCAATTTAGGTATGAAATGTGTTCAATTTTGTTCAGTACAAGTTCCTTATGGGTTAAAAATACATCTTTTTTTGACAATTGTCATGTGTTATCTGATGGCGTTTTAATTTACCTCTAAAGTGGGTAATCATAAAAGAATCAGGTTGTGCTGGACAATCTTTTCACAGTTGAACCTGTCTTGAAAGAACACATCATATGCCTAAAGTCATGGTCTCTCAAGATAGGTGGTCTCCTGAGACAAGTTGTAACACTATATAATAAAAAAATCCATGCAATGAGAATCTGGTCAAGTTGTCTCTCATAGCGGTGGTCTTATATTACAGGTTTGACTTAACTAATTCATTTCTCCATTCTCTGAAAAGCTTGGAAATGCATGCATCTAATGTAGATGGTCATGTAGCTTTGTTTTGTTATTGGTTCACTTCAAAGGTGACAAGGAATGACATGGACCATGGCTTTAGTAAAAAAAACTGTTCAGAGCTATCTATGACATATTTAATTACGGGGAAAACCCTGTAACTGGAAGTTACTCTCTAAATGTACTGTCATTTTTGTTCCAAAATTCCATGGGAAATCTTCATAATCTTTTAATCATATCCCAGAATGAAATTACTCTAACTATGGATAGGAACTCTTGTAATGGTTATTATGTTTGGGAAAGAAAAACAATATAGAACGTTTTCTATGATTCATTTCCAAACTGAAATTATGTTTTTCATTAAGAATAGACCAAAAAACACTTGTATATGCTAATATTAACCATAAAAAGACTTTGAAACTAACCTAAATATAAAATTTAACAAAGATATGAGAGACAAATCAGGATGGAAGGACAGACAGATGACGCTGTATGTTCCTTCCACAATCCAGGCAAGTTCAACAATCATGTCATATTAGTTTATACAAAAATCTTTTTCCTATAATTAATTGTTCGATTAACTGCTCTCCAATGCATCTATCAGAAAAACAAACTCTCCAAAAAAAATGTTAGTTATTCTACCAATAATCCATGTAAGCTTTTTAGAAACCTCCAAGTCAAGAAACACTTATATGAAGCAGCATCATGTGACTGTTTTCAGCCAATCGTGTCAGAAAATGGAGTCAATTCATAACAATTGGAATTTCGATGTCAGAAAATGAAGGGATTCAGAGATTTGCTATTTCTGGACCTTACAGTACATTAACCTTCATGCATGTAATTTTATTTGGTACAAAATTTTTAATATCCTATCTTTTAATTCCTCTTCATAAAGTTGTTAATGAGTGCCTGTAAGTGAGGCCACTTTATCCTGAGGTATATTGCAAGCAAGGCTGTGTTAACAGTGTAGTATATTACAAACAAGGCTGTGTTATAATTGGTTAGAAGGATACAAACAAGGCCTTGTTACAGTGTGGTATATTACAAACAAGGCTGTGTTAACAGTGTGGTATATTACAAACAACGCTGTGTTAACAGTGTGGTATATTACAAACAAGACTGTGTTAACAGTGAGTTATATTACAAACAAGGCTGTGTTACAGTGTGGTATATTACAAGCAAGGCTGTGTTATAATGGGTTAAAAGGTTACAAGCAAGCCTGTGTTATAATGGGGTAGAAAGTTACAAATAAGGCTGTGTTACAATGTGGTATATTACAAGAAAGGCTGTGTTACAGTGCAGTATATTACAAGCAAGGCTGTGTTATAATGGGTTATAATGTCACAAGCAAGGCTGTGTAATAATTGGTTAGAATGTTACAAACAAGGCTGTGTTACAGTGTGGTATGTTACAAGCAAGGCTGTATTATAATGGGTGAGAAGGTTTTAAATAAGGCTGTGTTACAGTGTGGTATATTACAAGCAAGGCTGTGTTATAATGGGTTATAATGTCACAAGCAAGGCTGTGTAATAATTGGTTAGAATGTTACAAACAAGGCTGTGTTACAGTGTGGTATGTTACAAGCAAGGCTGTATTATAATGGGTGAGAAGGTTTTAAATAAGGCTGTGTTACAGTGTGGTATATTACAAGCAAGGCTGTGTTACAGTGCAGTATCTTACAAACAAGGATGTGTTACAGTGCAGTATATTACCAGCGAGTCTGTGTTATAATGGGGTAAAAAATTACAAATACAAGGCTGTGTTACTATGTGGTATATTACAATAAAGGCTGTTTTACAGTACAGTATATTACAAACAAGGCTGTGTTACAGTGCAGTATATTACAAGCAAGGCTGTGTTATAATGGGTTTGAAGGTTACACACAAGGTTGTGTTACAGTCATGTAGATTTCAAGCAAGGCTGTGCTATAATGGAGACTAAGCAAGGTTATGTTAAAGTTGGCTGTGTTACAGTGCAGTATATTACAAGCAAGGCTGTGTTACAATGGAGAGCTAAGCAAGGTTATGTTAAAGTTGGCTGTGTTACAGTTGTGTATATTTCAAGCAAGGCTGTGCTATAATGACTAAGGCAGAAGGCTACAAGCAAAGCTGTATTATTTTGAAATAAGGATTCAAGCAGAGCTGTAATATTATGGGGGTATATTACAATCAAGGCTGTTATAATGGGGTGGAATACAAATACCAAGCAGTTTAAGAAAAGCCGAACTACTTAGAACTTTCTCAAGAGGCAAAACAGTTGACTGAAGCAACTTTGTGAAATAGCACCACAGTATCAAGATTCTTCCATGGGCCAAGCAGGCTGAAATAGCACAGGTGGTCGGTGATGAACTGCAAAAGTATCCCCACCATATCGGTGAAACTTCTTTTAAAGATGCACCCCAGTATTATATCAACATTACAGAACACAGATGCCTCCAAGGTTAAGATGGAGATTGTTCTCCATGTGAGATCGATTATGCCACTTAACCATGACATTGAGGATAAATTTGAAACAACAACCCCATCGATTCATCAAGTGGTGCTCATATGATCTTAAACCACAAAGACAATGATACCATTAATGATGAAACTGATTAAGCTTTTACAAAAATTCTTGAAACACTGAAGAAATTCACCAATGCAGGGTCCAGATGGACAGTGGACAGATGCAATGAAGTTTAATTACATATTTCCTCGTTAAAGCCTTGCCGTGAATCGAGTTACATTCCAATGTCAGATTACTGCATGGTGAACAGTGATCATGAATGTGGTGCAACTTCATTATAATATATGCAATACCTAAGTCACAATCTTCAATAGCCTAGGGTCATAGATCCAATTCATTCTACATTAATCCACGGCATATGTAACAAGCTAAAACTGTTCTGGATTAGTGTCCTTTTGCGGATGAATAGTTAGTGTCAATACCATACCAAATTATTCGACAAATCAAAAACTTGACATGTTAAGTTTTTAATATGGTGACTTCCAAGGTTTCCACATGTCTTGACTCCAAAGCAAAATGTGTACAAAAGGTTTAAATTGAAGAAATTTACATGTGATGTGTCTTGTGGTCTACGGAGGAAGCTTTGATTATTTGCCACTATCTTCCCAGGTAAATGTAACAAAGAATCTGATTGGATCAGTTCCTTCTGCCTGCATCCAACCAAAAGATAGACACCTACTGTTCTGTCTAGCTACATACGCCAATGATTAATGAAGAAGGATCAATGACCCCTTGGGTAGCAAAAATGCCTTGACACTAAAATGAAGTGAAAAAAACATTATGCAGCAAAGTTAGTACTAAATTCATTCAACATGCAATTAATGGGATCCATGATCTGCATTATACAATGGTTCAAAGTATAATGGGGGTGGGGTATCTATTGGTCAGGGACAAGTGTACCACATGTAGTTATTTATAATTGAAGTCCAACTGCAAATAACATAGACCCTGATCTGCAACTGCACAATGTGTCAGCAGATTAGGGTCTATGTTGTTTGTTCTATGGATCACTTTTAAAAAACTGTATACACCCAGATCTGCCAGTGCACTGTGACGGTAGATCTGGGTCCATGCAGTTGGAGCTGAATTACATGCTAGTACAAACATCATGGCTCATCTAATTAGAAAGCATTTTTTGACTCCTGTCTATAACAAAGCATCATAGTTTGACTCACCTTAACACAACATTGATATGATCATCAGCTTCATCCGAGGCATCTGTGGGAGCATTTGAAGAAAGAGTTGTGGAGCTCCTGAAAGAAAAGGGTACAGGTCTTTCAACCATCTTCTGAAGGTCATTAGTTCTTTGTGTCAGCATGAATCACCTTCTCTAAATATGACTCAATCTCAGTAACTTAGTCTTTTAGTTTCCATGCATTTCACCATTATTTTCTTGAATGAAACTTTATTCCTCCGTTTTTTAATAGCTCAGCTGGACAAGTTGAAACTAGTCTTCCCTTAATGATATGTTCATGTTTATCTACTCATTCATCCAATGAATTTTTTCTTTTTTATGATTCCGTTTTAAGAAATATTATTATACACACTTTGTCATATCCACATATAATCTGGAAGGTTACTTGGTGCAGATTACTATTTCAATATTTTCCTTTTCAAAATCTTTACATGTTAGTAAATCTGTAGAATCATTCACAACCCTTGAAATAATATTCAAGATCCATGAAATATTATCATTTTTTAGGTGTTTCTTTTAAAATTCTGGTGGAATGGTTCATTCCAAGAGCTCACTTAAAAAATGTTTTGTTATATGCATTGAAGCACGTTCTTTAATATGCATAAATGACATATCACCAAACTGCAAAGATATTTCCAAAAGTTTTCAAGTACAATGGATTAAACATAACACCCCATGATTTAAACTGAGTATCTCTCAACAGTCATTCAGGTATATTCTCTTGAAACATTCATCTTCTATAACCAAACGTTTGGTTTAATCCATACTTGATCCAAAAAGTACTTTACAAACAATACACATAGAGCAGACGGTCTTTGGATGATGGTTTTTCTTGCTAGGTAAACTGGTTTCAGTATACAGCCATGTATCTCATTTAAGATTAAACACTTTGTTTACACCGTCGCCTTTGCACCATAAAACAATTAAAGTAATTGTTCTTGTTCAATATCTTTGAATGCCGAGGCTCGTATGGGTATTTTATAGATTTTTGTAATGATCATTGAGCCTGACAGGGTGAGTTGACCTTAAATCAAACAAGTCCTTTAGACATAGTCATTGGCTTAATGTATTGGAAAAGAGACTGGAACTGAACGCTGCTGATAAGAGATAGCATATCTCCGTTGTTACATCTATACTGAGTAGAAAGGACATTATGGATGACAGATTGATGGTCATCCAGGGGAAAATATCTTGGTTTATGTTGTGTGGGGGATTTTATATGTCAAGTGTTCCCCAAATCTATAATTTTCATGATGCCTAACAACAATTTCCTGCTTTGGCATGACTCAAACTTAACTGTGCTGTTTATACAGTATTTATTTCCTTACGGTTTATTTGGGCTTGTAAAAGCTGGAGGCCAGAGGGGTATTCAATTTTTGTCAGTGAAATAAAGTGTTTAGAAAGATTCATGGTAACTTATTCAATTTCATATCATGCTATGTACAAATGCATATTTAGCTGAAATTTATTAAATCCACATCATGCTTGGTATAAATGCATGTGTTTAGCTGAAATTTATTAAATCCACATCATGCTTGGTATAAATGCATGTGTTTAGCTGAAATGTATTAAATCCACATCATGCTTGGTATAAATGCATGTGTTTAGCTGAAATGTATTAAATCCACATCATGCTTGGTATAACTGTGTGTGCAATGAGCTAAAATGTATTAAATCCACATCATGCTTGGTATAACTCTGTGTGTGTTTAGCTGAAATTTATTAAATCCACATCATGCTTGGTATAACTGTGTGTGTGTTTAGCTGAAATTTATTAAATCCACATTGTGCTTGGTATAAATGTGTGTGCAATGAGCTAAAATGTATTAAATCCACATCATGCTTGGTATAAATGCATGTGTTTAGCTGAAATGTATTAAATCCACATCATGCTTGGTATAAATGCATGTGTTTAGCTGAAATTTATTAAATCCACATCATGCTTGGTATAAATGTATGTGTTTAGCTGAAATTTATTAAATCCACATCATGCTTGGTATAAATGCATGTGTTTAGCTGAAATGTATTAAATCCACATCATGCTTGGTATAACTGTGTACGCAATGAGCTGAAATGTATTAAATCCACATCATGCTTGGTATAAATGCATGTGTTTAGCTGAAATGTATTAAATCCACATCATGCTTGGTATAAATGCATGTGTTTAGCTGAAATTTATTAAATCCACATCATGTTTGGTATAAATGCATGTGTTTAGCTGAAATTTATTATATCCACATCATGCTTGGTATAAATGCATGTGTTTAGTTGCAATTTATTAAATCCACATCATGCTTGGTATAACTGTGTGTGCAATGAGCTAAAATTTATTAAATCCACATCATGCTTGGTATAACTGTGTGTGCAATGAGCTGAAATGTATTAAATCCACATCATGCTTGGTATAAATGCATGTGTTTAGCTGCAATTTATTAAATCCACATCATGCTTGGTATAACTGTGTGTGTGTTTAGCTAAAATTTATTAAATCCACATCATGCTTGGTATAAATGTGTGTGGGTTTAGCTGAAATTTCTTAAATCCACATTGTGCTTGGTATAAATGCATGTGTTTAGCTGAAATTTATTAAATCCACATTGTGCTTAGTATAAATGTATGTGTTTAGCTGAAATGTATTAAATCCACATCATGCTTGGTATAAATGCATGTGTTTAGCTGAAATTTATTAAATCCACATCATGCTTGGTATAAATGCATGTGTTTAGCTGATTATACAACACACCCTCACTAAAAGGCCTTTCATTATAACATTGCTCCTTTAATAAGGCTAGTACGGTAATGGATCCCAATGTACTAAGTGGCAGTAAATTTAAATCATGTACTTATTTTTAAAGTGGTCTCACAGTAAACTCTATGGTTCCTATGGACAGTGTTATTATCAGTATTGTATTTGCATCATGTACTTCATTATAAGGTGGTCACACAAACAGGCAATATAGGCAATGATTCCTATGGACAGTGTTATAATAGTGTATTTATATAATCTACTTCATTTTAATATGGTCTAACAAAAAGGCAGCATATTCTATGGTTAATATAGACAGTGTTATAATGAATAGTGTATTTATATAATCTACTTCATTTTAACATGGTCTAACAAAAAGGCAGTATATTCTATAGTTAATATGGACAGTCTTATAATGAGGAAGTACTGTATTATCCATTAATGGAAATGCAACAGTTGCAGAAAACTCAACTTGTGGCCTTAACTTTTCTTATTCTCCAAAGACAGTTTAAGCACGCTAGTCATGAAAGTCCATGCCTTACCAAATTTAACTGATATATTGTCAAATCTGAGTTATATGTATATACGAGAAAAAAATCTTGATGCAAAATAAAAAAATAAAAATAATAAACACATGTGAAAAGAAAGAAAGAAAAAATAAGCATGGAAAACAAGTGCACTTTAACAGTCTGGTATTTTTTGTAACAAAACATATAGGTACATATATGCATGTTAAATGTCCATGACCAAATTTTAATCTGACAAATTTTTTCAACATAAATACTGCAAGTATTTGTTATTTGTAGGTGGAACATTTGTCACAGATCCTAAATTTATTCTGCGATATGCAAGTGAAATATTATAATGCTTTTAAATCTAAGGTTGAAAAGCCTAACTTCTGAAACTGTTGTATAATGACAAACATGTATTTCACTATCAATAATCAGCATTATAAACAAAAACACATTTAATAATTAAGTATGTGCACTAATTATCCATAATTACAGAATTTAAAAATTAAGTCAACAACCAATTTGTCCAATATATTAATTAAAGACAGGAAAGTCATATTTTCAAAAATGCATTTCAAAATATTGATGAAGGGTCTACTGGCAACAGTAAAAAGCCTGAATGTTTTTATTTGGCTGAAAATTTAGATTTTATAGAACAGTGCAAAAATGTGTAAAACCACAACTAGAGTTGATTATTTGATTAACCTATAAGGTCTTAAAGCGCTGGGATAAATTTAATGTTCAATACCTTCTAGTACATGTACATAGAAATCAATTTATCTAGCAGGCATGATTGACAGATCACAGATTTTGACTGCCACATACCGCAAGTGACCAAATATCAGTCATAAGCTATCTCAAGCATTATCGTATCTAACCAATGCCAAACAAGCACTTACAAAAGTAGCAAGCATTAAAATTGTACCCTCAGATTTGACCTGAATTGCCCATCAATTAACTGTTTTGAATTTTAGATACAGTAAGTAAGCTTATTGAAACATAAAAAAAAATTAAAAAGACAGTGGCATAAAATACAACTTTTGGGTTAAATTCAATAGGATAATGTTCTGAAAGAAAAAAAATCATTTTATAAACAGTTTGTTAGAAAACTAGTGCAGTGCATAATGTTAAAATTGAAACAACAATTAATATAACCAATGTTTTCACATTTGTTACATTTTATACCTCCTGTGAATGTTTCTATAATAGCTTATATATGCATTATTATCAAACTTATATATATATATATATATATATATATATATATATATATATATATATATATATATATATATATATATATATATATATATATATATATATAATGCCCCTTGAATTCAATCTTCTAATTTGTGGCTGAGTGCCTGGATAAGTAGATAAGGGTACTTGTGCATGAGAACTGGGCAACAGAGGTGAATACTAGAGGTTCATTGCAACTTAGAATGACATACAACACTCCAACCTGTCTGATTATACTGATGTCATCTGTGTAAATTTCTTTTCTATAATCATGTATCCAAGCATGTAAGATAAGAACTTTTCTCGCTGTCTGGTATATTATAGGTTAATTTTATCTTTATAATTTAATGTATACACTTTGAATTTCTAAAGAGAAATCCAGTGGGTTTGTGCATAAAGCTGAGCATTAAATTCTCTTTGCCTAGCAAAATGAGTTTTTTTTTAAATGATGCAGCAAGTGTGATGATGATGATGACAGTAATAAAATAACCAACCTTTTTTTGTAAATTGTTTCCATTTCAAACTGAATCCATTGCAAAGCTCTTACCATTCTGACACAGACTGCTCTAGTGGCCTAAGTAGCTAATGCATCTCCCTCAGAAGCTGAAGGTCATGGGTTTGAACCCCAGCCAAGTCATACCAAAGACTTATAAAAATGGTACTAGCAGCTGCCTTGCTTGGCACTCAGGATTAAGAGGTTCGTGTTAGGACTAATGTCAGCCTCGTGTCTGGATAATGTGACTGGGTGAGACATGGTGCCACATGATTGCGGCATGGTGCCTCAGCGGCATGGTGCCTCAGTGCTAGGCATCACTATAAACTGCACACAGCAATATGATTCAAATTGTAAAAGTGACATTAATAATCCAAAACACACATACACGCTATTCTGACAAAATCAAAGATACACACAAAACTGAACATGCTTCCATATTTATATAGTTAAGGAAATTACAAAACTACATAGTTTTATTTACTGACTGATTATTAACAATGATAATCTAGATCAGGGGTGCACAACCTTTAATGACCAAGGGCCAGATTGCATTTTCTAAGACCACTTGAGGTCCACAAACACTAATTTCTTTAATATAATTACTGTTCATGGGCCATATTTCTGTGTTGTTTTAATTTGCCCTGAGGGCCGGACAGAACATATTCATGGGCCGGATCGGATATTGGTTTTCTGTTCAATAAGGGTGATTTTTTCTTAGCCTGCTCTAAGTTGCTCCTTATAAGAGTGATAAAATATTTTAAGAAACTTCAAAATGGTCTCAATATAAGGTCAAATACAGAGATATTTAAAGTTTTTACCAAAATTTTTTATTTTAATTTTTGTTTAATGAATTGTCCATATGATGCCATCTCCTATAAAACAATATAAACTTGACTCTCACTAACTTCAAAACTTTGATGCCAAAAATATTAAGTTGTGATCTGTAATCTACAGTAGTTGAAATTATGGTAATGAAGTAAAAGAACTGCTCTAACATTTTAAATTTCCACATCGATCTTATACACTATTAGAAAAATCCTATCCTGGTCAACTTGTTAAAAATTTAATAAAGCAGCAAAAAGATGACCATTAATTTTCAAACCAATGTGTCAAATAATCAAATAATGGAATGATAACCCTTATTTCAAGTTTTAGAACGATACGTCTTAGTCATCGTAACCATGTTAGGACTGAGTTAGAATAATCTCTACGTACATTTAATACCTAGGCTGTAATCTTTAGTTAAATATTTACCATGAGAGTAAGTACAGTTTCTTCGATTATCCGCAGAACATAAATGACTAGATCAAATATACCCATGATACATCTGTGAGAGGGCAAATGTCACAATTTTTAACAATCTCTGGCTTTTTTTTATTACCCAAGTGCAATTTCACATAGAACAACAGATTTTTCTGCAGTTTTTTCCCCTAGTGATATTTTGAACAAAATGAAAATACAAGAATTTTCATTGAAAGCTGAAAGCAGGAGACAAACCTATAAAAAGAATGAAACATGGACACCACTGTCGTGATTGTGCACACATTCCACTCAATCTGCAACTTGTTTACACAATGTAAAGTGAACACACAGTAAGGGCCTTAGCAAACACAGGGCCCTATTTAGATCATTTTGGCAGGGCCCCCTGGATTTATGCATGGGGCCCCCTGTGTGCATGGCATTTGGAAATAAACTATTAAACAAGTTTTATATGATATTGAACTCAAAATTTTCTTCCATAGCTTTAAAATTACTTTCTCTCAATAGATATATTTTTAAAAATTACTAACGCACTGGGCCCCTATAAGCGCGGGCCAAATCAGTCCAATCAGTGTAAGGCCAGCTCTGTGAACACATTATGGACTTGCAATTTGCATCCCAAGCCATAGGCGAAAATCTGCTACACACTAAATCTGTCATATGTAGCTGAATGTGATTAGATTTCCTCCTTTCTAATGAATAGGCATAATTAATAATTGCAAGTGGGAATAAAAACTTTCTCAGAAAAGTTGACCCACCATGACCTTTCTGTTTGATTGAAAAAACCAATCCAAGTTTCTCTGCCAAAAAAAAGTGACTTTAATGAGTGATGAAAGGGCACTTTCTTTGAAGTGTGAGAGCTTGCTTCATTGTCTTTGTTGATAATGTATTTTTGTTTCTGCATATTCATGATAAGTAAGGAAATCTTATTTCTGGCACCCACTGGTAAAAAAGGGAGCATTACAGATTTGCTCTCAAACCTTATGTGTAATGATCCAATCAAGACTGATGACCTTGATAAAAAATCTTCACACTATCCACTGATAATCAAACTTTACACAATATTTTGTCAAATATCACAGCCTAGAAGATAGAAAGTGTCACAGATCTAAATTATCTCTGCCCGGACTGTATCTGTATAAAGAATTGTTGATATCAGTTTGGGGAGGGGGAAAAAATAGCAAAATCTAGACCCCATTATGGTTTGTTTTCCGACAATGGATATATAAATGTTTTGATCTCATTTACTGTGAAAGTAATGATGTTACTGAGACTATAATGTTGAACAAGACATCAAAAAGACACGAGGTTTGTATAAACTAAATTAGTATTAAAACATTCTGAGTTACATAAAGTCTAACTTGTATTTTCTTCATTAATTTACCTTAATCAATATTTACTGCACCATCCATCACCCCAAAATTTGTGTGTCTCATCTTTGTTTCACTTTGTTTCCTACATAGGTCATTGTTTGGTTATTTACTGCATTGCAATGAAAGCCATGGTAGACCGGGTGGCCCAGACTTGGTCTTGAATGATCTCAGAAATCTAAATGATAGATATATCTCCCTGAATTATGGACATGAATGGACCATGATGCACATTAACATAAAGCTCGTAGATTCCAGTCTAGTTCATGGAATACATGCCATCAAGTACATTCCAAATCAAGTTCATTGGGTAGTCCATTCAAAACAATATGATCAGCTAGCTATCAATATAGTGCAATCAACAAATTCTGCTTTATTCTTGAAAATTACTTGCACTATGTGTCTTATGGGAGTTCTGAAAAAGCTAATTCTAAAAAAATTAACTTATGTGCAAATATGTCAAAAATCAAAGAGTTTAAAGTAGCCATCCTTGCTTGGAAGTCTCATCAATATTTAGGGACTGACCTATGCTTGTTCCAACTCACAAAACAGCATTCAAAAATGCACATGAGCAGATGAAATGAACTGAAGCTTTGCCTGTAACAGTTGAAAGAAAAACAAAGCCTATTGTGGCACTCCTCTTGGTCTATTGTTAGTGCTTCAGATCACAAATACCATATGTACTCATTTGAGTCCAACTGTAAACAACACAGACCCTTATCATCCATTTCATAATACACTGGCAGATTTGGGTCTGCTGTTTGTTCTATTAATTAAGCTTAACAGACTGCACATACACAGATCTGCTGGCTTATCATACAATGGTAGATCTGGCTCTATGCTGTTTGAAGTTGGATTTGAATTGTCTGTAATGATATCTGGTACTTTACTAAAACTACTCACTACTTTCCAACTTTATTTAGTTGTTGTTGTTGTTGTTGTTGTAGGGTTTAATGCCATTTTTCAGCACACGATAGGCTATGCATGGCAGCCAGTATTAATGGTGGAGGAAGAACTCAGGAAAACCCCGGAAAGAACCACCGACCCACGAGAAGCTACTGGCAAGCTTTCTCACATACCCACATTAGCCGAATCCGAGACTCGAACCCACGCAGACAGAGGTGAGACGGCAGTTATCCGTAACAGACAGTGCTTTAGACCACTCTGCCACTCGGGGCCCCCTTTATTTAGTTAATGGGAGATACAGTACAAGTAGGGCTTTCTGCAACAGATATTGATTTGTTTTTGAAGAAAACTTGCAATAAAAATGGTAATTCTTTCACTTAAAATTACCTTTTAACATAAACAAAAAGAATATTACAAAATATCATGTTTGTGAAAAGCCTTATTGAAGAGAATGGTTTGATTCATTTCTTTATGGCACAGAAATACTAGTGCTAGGCAATGTGAGTGAAGTACCTTGCCAAGGACACACTGCAGTAGCTGATCCAGGCTGGTCCGATGACAAGATTCAAATCCTCACCATTCTGGAGTCAGCATGCTAACCAGTGAACCACTGTGTGATCACTCCAGTGGCCTTGTGGTCAGAGCATCCACCATGGATGCAGCAGGTCGTGGGTTTGAACCCTGGTCGAGTCATACCAAAGACTTACAAATATGGTACAAAAAAGCTGCCTCGCTAGACGGTCAGCATTAACAGGTTAGTGTTAGGACTGGTGGGCCTGGTGTCAGGATAATGTGACTGGGTGGGATATCATGCTACATTTCTGCAGCATGATGCCCCAGTGCTAGACATCACTATAAACTGCCACACTGTGGATACTGTAGCGATATGACTGAAAAATTGTTAAAGCTACATTAAAAATCAAAATATTACAGACACTGAACCAATGCGACTCCCCTCTCATTTGAACAGTAAGAGTCAATATTGTGTGTCTATTTCTTAGTAATAGGTAATGGAAAAATTAAATTCATTTCCACAAAATCATGATCGTAATAGGCTTGATGCAAAAGTCCTGCATACCATAAGAGAAGACCAATGGAGGCAAGAGTCATGATGACTCGGGGGTTAGTGTGCTGTACTCACAACTGAAAGGGTGCAGATTTGAATCCTACCATCAGATCAAACAGGATCAAGTACTGTGGTGTGTATTAATGTGCAAGGTACTTTACTACAACTGCTCTGGCACTAAAAAAACCTTCTTGGGCAAGGTACTTTACTACAATTGCCCTGGCACTAAAATAACCTTCTTGGGCAAAATACATTACAATTGCCCTGGCACTAAAATAACCTCCTTGGGCAAGATACATTACAATTGCCCTGGCACTAAAATAACCTCCTTGGGCAAGATGCATTACAATTTTCCTGGCACTAAAATAACCTCCTTGGGCAAGGTACTTTACTACAATAGCCCTGGCACTAAAATAACCTTCTTGGGCAAGGTACTTTACTATAATTGCACTGTCACTAAAATAACCTTCTTGGGCAAGGTACTTTACTACAATTGCCTTGGCATTAAAATAACCTCCTTGGGCAAGATATATTACAATTGCCCTGACACTAAAATAACCTCCTTGGGCAAGGTACTTTACTACAACTGCCCTGTCTCTAAAATAACCTTCTTGGGCAAGGTACTTTACTACAATTGCCCTGGCACTAAAATAACCTTCTTGGGCAAGATACACTACAATTGCCCCGGCACTAAAACAACTTCCTTGGGAAAGATACATTACAATTGCCCTGGCATTAAAATAACCTTCTTGGGCAAGATACTGTACATTACAATTGCCCTGGCACTAAAATAACCTTCTTGGGCAAGATACATTACAACTGCCTTGGCAATAAAATAACCTTCTTGGGCAAGATACACTACAATTGCCCTGACACTAAATTAACATTCTTGGGCAATGTACTTTACTACAGTAGCCCTGGCACTAAAATAACCTTCTTGGGCAAGATATATTACTACAATTGCCCTGGTACTAAAATAACCTTCTTGGGCAAGATACATTACAATTGCCCTTGCAGTAAAATAACCTCCTTGGGCAAGATGCATTACAATTGTCCTGGCACTAAAATAACCTCCTTGGGCAAAGGTACTTTACTACAATAGTCCTGGCACTAAAATAACCTTCGTGGGCAAGGTACTTTACTACAATTGCACTGTCACTAAAATAACCTTCTTGGGCAAGGTACTTTACTACAATTGCCTTGGCATTAAAATAACCTCCTTGGGCAAGATATATTACAATTGCCCTGGCACTAAAATAACCTCCTTGGGCAAGGTACTTTACTACAATTGCCCTGGCACTAAAATAACCTTCTTGGGCAAGATACACTACAATTGCCCTGGCACTAAAACAACCTCCTTGGGCAAGATACATTACAATTGCCCTGGCACTAAAATAACCTTCTTGGGCAAGGTACTTTACTACAATAGCCCTGGCACTAAAATAACCTTCTTGTTCAAGATACATTACAACTGCCTTGGCATTAAAATAACCTTCTTGGGCAAGATACACTACAATTGCCCTGACACTAAATTAACATTCTTGGGCAAGGTACTTTACTACAATTGCCCTAGCACTAAAATAACTTTCTCGGGCAAGATACTTTACTACAATGGCCTTGGCACTAAAATAACCTCCTTGGGCAAGGGACTTTACTACAGCTGCCCTGGCACTAAAATAACCTCCTTGAGCAAGGTACTTTACTACAAATGCCCTGGCACTAAAATGACCTTCTTGGGCAAGATACTGTACATTACAATTGCCCTGGCACTAAAAACACCTTGGGCAAGGTACTTTACTACAACTGCCTTGGCACTAAAATAATCTTCTTGGGCAAGATACATTACAATTGCCCTGGCACTAAAATAACCTTCTTAGGCAAGGTACTTTACTACAATTGCCCTGGTACTATAATAACCTTCTTGGGCAAGGTACTTTACTACAGCTGCCTGACACTAAAATAACCG
The DNA here is from genome assembly GCA_028554795.2 of Sinohyriopsis cumingii. Classification (NCBI taxonomy): domain Eukaryota; kingdom Metazoa; phylum Mollusca; class Bivalvia; order Unionida; family Unionidae; genus Sinohyriopsis; species Sinohyriopsis cumingii. The sequence goes on along the minus strand of CM068842.1, from coordinate 3,590,635 downwards.
ACCGCTCCAGTGGCCTAGTGGTTAGAGCGTCCACCTCAGATGCGGGAGGTCGTGGGTTCGATCCCCCACCGAGTCATACCAAAGACTTACAAAAATGGTACTAACAGCTGCCTTGCTTGGTGCTCAGCATTAAGAGGTTAGTGTTAGGACTGGTCGGCCTGGTGTCAGGATAATGTGACTGGGTGGGACATCATGCTACATGTCTGCAGCCTGATGCCCCAGTGCTAGACATCACTATAAACTGCCACACTGCAGACGTCATAGTGATATGACTGAAAACTTTTTAAAGCTACATTAAAAATATAAATCACACACACATACTAAAATAACCTCCTTAGGCAAGATACATTACAATTGCCCTGGCACTAAAATAACCTCCTTAAAGTACTTTACTGCAAGTGACTGTTAAATAACTAACTTTTGTCTGTCATAAAACAACAAAGCAAACCAAATCATTACTTGTCAGTTTTTTATTTTCAAAAACATTTAGGTTCATACAAAAAAATTAACACTGCCAATAATATAGCTTCATGTGATACACAATTAATGCTCAGTGATGATTTTCAAATCACTGATATCTTTAACTTCAAACCATAACTATTTTAGGAACAAAGAAACTCTACACAGTTGTCAAAGTTGGTCTGATTATATGTATTTAACTATTCTATTTTTTTCATACCAAAATAAAATGGATGATGTATCAAAAAATCAATATCACACTGTCATTCAAAACTGTATTGTCAGATGAACATCAGCACCATATTGTCTGAAAGTCTGTGTAGTTTTTATACCCACGTATAAAAAGAATCCAACTGCAAACACTATAGACCCTGATATGTCATCACACAGTATACCAGCAGTTCCAGGTCTATGTTGTTTGCTCTACTGATTTGCCTTACAAGCTGCACAGAACCAGACCTGCCAGCACATTATATGCTTTCTACAGTTGGATCCAACTTAAAATTGTAAATATAGTACAAAAATGTTATCTTTACAGAAGTATACTGTATTAAACAAATGGTGCAATGGACATCATAGTAACTGGCATGGATTTTAAGAAACTGTCTCTGCATTTCTCTTGTTTATTGGTTACAAATATGTCCACTGCTTCTTGTCCACCCAAGCTCTATCCTAAGTTTTCAATTGTTTTAAGCATCATGTACAAAGTCCCCATTTTATAAGCAGTGTATGCAATATCATTAGATATCCAACACTTGTACATTCAAATTAATGGTCAGGCATAATAAAAGTAAGTCCCCGCAGTTAACCTCTTAAAAACCTGCACAAAATTAAAGCAGGAACAAAAAGTTTAAAAAATCTTCCGAAGATTACAATATTTACAACCTCAGTCATCTGGATATCAAGGTACACATTAACCTGGAAAATACTTCAGTGTTAAATTATCATGCGGACCAAGTAAACAGCAGATACCCAGGGTAAGGTCAAGATGTTTCCACTATTTCAAAGAGGAATCATGTCAAAATGCTTTGTTTGCAGACCTCTCTTGATACAGGTAATCTCTACCAAAAGTAAATTTGTCAGCACAATTAGATCCTCTAGATACACACATATACATATGCTTTACCATATATCTACCTTTAAAAGGATGAATGGTTGATCAGAAACACTTAATTAAAAAAAGATGCAGCTAAATACAGATACGGTGCTGTTTCAATAATGCTGTTCACTGAAACCATGAAAGCAACCTTCATTATATTGAGGTCACCGTCATATGCTGAGGCACCTTCCAGCACTTCTGTAATAATGCATAAAACATGCCTCTAATATGGTATAATGGCCATCAAAAGCCAAGAGCTAAAATTAAGTAAAAATGTTCATTAATAATACTGCATACAAAAGTGTAATGATAAAAAATGCCTCCATACTTCATTGCTCTGGTAAAGATGTCAACAATGTTACTTATACTCTAGTGAAACATACTGAATTTTAACTACAGGTGTTCACGAAAGATTAACTACAGGTTTTCACTAAAGATTAACTACAGGTGTTCACTAAAGACTAACTACAGGTGTTCACTAAAGATTAACTACAAGTGTTCACTAAAGATTAACTACAGGTGTTCACTAAAGATTAAATACAGGTGTTTATTAAAGATTAACTACAGGTATTCACTAAAGACTAACTACATTTGTTTACTAAAGATTAGCTACAGGTGTTCACTAAAGAAGCAGAGGGTAACATGACAAAAATGGATTCTAATATTGACTGTTTCAGCTGTTTTTGGAGAAAAAAAAAATCAAATGAGCCATTTTCAAATTTCAGTCAAGATAATTCAAGTTATGAAGAGGGTCACAATGCCCAACTTCTGGTAACAGAAAGTACAATTGATCAATATATGACAGTATGACGAGTGTCACTTTTCAACAGATCAAACTTAACTATAAATTCATGGCTGACAAGTATCTTGGAACAGAAAGAAATGGTCAAAGCAACTGTGTACTTTGATGATAAGAACATTAAAGTTGTGGCACTGGTGAGATATAAAACAAACCACATTAAACGAACTACTGGATTAAACAATATACTTTGCAACAGCTTTTCAAATATTTTGACTAACAACCAGCCCCAAGATCTAATTTCACTTAATGATAACCCTGAAAAAAAGATTATACATTGTATATATAGTATGACAGAAAGTAAATTTTGTTTAATAATAAATCAATCAGTGTACATTGGAGCAATGAAAACTGTATTTTCTGCAAACTTTTTTGACTGCAACCCTAAAAAACAGTTTTCTGAACCTCACAACCCATTTCCACATTGTGACAAGTTTTGCCACCCTCCCAAAAACAAAAAATATAACGTTGACCCTCCAGAACATCCTCACGACCCTGATATGTGTTGTGACTTGGAGGTTGGAAACCAATGTTCTAAAAAATTTGGCCACAGTAAAGCTCACAAAAATCTGGAAAATCACATCTGAATTCATTAGCCTATTCCATATCAATAGGTTATTTCAAATATTCATGTTACCTTAAATTAAACTTTAGTACGAGTTTACAACTTTACAACAGCAAAATCTGGTACATTTAATTACATTAGCATTCAACAAACTTCTCATGTTTTTAAACTCCTTCAAACTGACATAATGGTCATTGTCTTTCATTGATGATGTATACCTTGTCAGCTCCAACCAGAGTTTTAAATTTTATTTCTAATGGGCAAAAGATGACGTTTACAACCTGAATTAAATGGTAACTGACAATAACCTTATTAGCTCTCAAGTTCTACTTAAGTTGTTTCCCCAGTCAAAGATGGTTGGCTTGACATACCAAGCTTAACACATTAAACCCTAGTGATGACTTTACGGGGCAGGAGGTAGTAGCTTACTGCCAAGCTCTGTAGCGTCATGGTCATGCATGATACACTAAAGTGGGTGGTATTATAAAAAGGTAGACAGATGTAGCTCTACAATGATACCAAATAATCTGGAATATCTAGTTGCACTACAAAATACAGACAGAAAAAACTCATTTTTTGGAATCTTCTTTTTTTTACCCAAAATTTGCCCATGGTCATAATCTGATTTTCTGTCCGGATTTTAAACTTTTTGGTTTCAGATCTAAGGCAAACCGGTATGAACTGCAAACAGATAGATGAGCCTTTAAAAAAGTAGGATAAAATGGGCATTTGGAATAAAGAGTGGTCTCCATACAAAAATAATGGCTCCGTTTAGCAAAAAAAAAACAAAAAAAATGGAGTCAAACTTTCACCTTTCTGCTCATGAGTGAGTCAAATAGCCAACAAAAATCGATGTTTCTAACACCACTAGGCAGTATGTTATTGAAAGATGACCGGGGATTTGGTGTTTTCGAGTCTATTCAGAAATAGCTTTCAAAATGTGTTTCCTACTCGATTTTTTGGCAAAAATGACAAAAAGTTCCAGGGGTTAATGTGCTAATAGTCCACACTAACATGCAACTCACCTTATATACCAAACCAATATTTGACTGAAATTGAGCTCATAGTGGCCTGAAGCTCACCATTTACCACAAACCAATCACCTAATTCCTAAGAATGTTTGTACCTGACTTCTTATATTTGACTTGGAAGACATCATGATCTGTAAGACTGAGTGCCAATTTGTTTGGGATTTTGTTTGTTCGTGGTATTACACCCTGAACACTGAATTGTCAATTTAAGTAATTTCAGTCAAAGAGAATCTCAAATTAATAGGAAAAGCAGTACAATATAAGTCATCACACTCTGCTGAGAAAAATATTAATAGGTTAAAAATGGGCAAAGAATCAACCTCTAAAAACTATAACTATGCTATCAACCTGCCTTAAAGGTTTTCAGTTCTTTGGTAAATGCACAGTAAATGTTGTGTGAGAACGTATAATTGTCATCATTTTCACAATAAATCTGATCACACCCTAATTCACTAATGATCAAGTGTATTGGTGGATGTTGCCATTAAATTTATAAAAGTTTGAAGAATTACTTATTTTTAGTTCATATATGTCATATAATTGCTAGTTGTGTATCAGATCCTACACACTTACATAAATGAAAGTGACAGAAAAACATGCATTCCAAAGGTAATACAGGCAGAGAGAATAATATATAGTTTGTATAGTACAGGCTGACAAATAGAAATCATCAATCCTTAAAACAATGAAAAATAGACTCCTTTAATTGTATATTTGTCCAATTAACAAAAAATAACCAGCAAACAAATGTTTAACCCTTCATATGATCAGATGAGCCCAGTTATCTATGTGAACCATGTGATCGTAGCAGAGTCAATGCAAGTAATGGAAGCTAATGATCAGAAACTGAAATACTTATGTTTGATAGATTGTTATTTAGAATAGTCCTTTCATCTTAACAGCAAACATAGATGCTGGTAAAGCTTAACAAGTGATTTTTGTGAAGATAATACATGTTTGGCAAGTTTTGCAATGCTAATTCCAAAATTTAATATGTGAATGAATGAATGAATGAATGAATGAAAGAATGAATCAATCAATCAATCAATCAATGACAACACAAACTAAACCAAGTTTACAAATATTATATTACATAACAAAATGATGCACAAGTGAAATCATTTTCTGCAATGTTTTTGCTTCAACAAAATAATTTCATTTAGCAATAAAATGCATATTCACTCTCTGACTAGCTGAAAGGTAGGGAGAGTGTAACAGGTAAAACTGGGCATGTTGGCTTGAAGAGCTCGTTGTAGAGTGCCCATCTATAGTAAGCAATGTCACGAGTTTGAGACCCGCTACGGCCATGCATTTTTTCCATTTAAAAATACTGAAGCAAATATATAAACCTATTTTAAAAACGATAATTCTGTTGAGCAAAGAGTGTCAACAATATAAATCATACATTATATTCATAAAGCTTAATTTTAATGTGCATGCATTTAATCTGGTGATATATAAAGGTCAATAAGTACATGACTGATGCAAAAGTATTTTGTCAAGGATGATATGCTGGGGGGGGGGGGGGGAGGAACGCACTATTTTGTCCGTTGTAATTTGTAGCCAGGATACCCTGCACTTTCCGTGTAAACATCATTAAGACCTAGACCGTGTCATTGCAAGGGAAACAAAACTGTGAAGGGAAATCAATATCTTTACAGGCTGCCCATTTAGATCTCTTTTCGATAAGCATATTACCTTTCCATTACCAATTTTTGGTTAGCTCTAAGCAAACTAATTCTTATGCAGACGATGCAAGTGTTGCACACAGACCTGTAGAAGTGTAATCAAGGGCGACAATCCGGATGAGGTTATTTCCGATCGGAACATCACTCGGCTATTTCCGTCAAGCCGAAAAATAACCACTGACTCTGAGGTTGCTTTAAAAATTCACAGCTATATTTGACGAGTTTGGCGATTCGTCGGAGGCGGAATGCAACCACGTATAGTGCCACAGTAAAGGCTGACCATATCCGATTACTCTGCGTCATAGTCCCTTAATAATGGTTTTGAAAGAGAAAAAAACACCTGAACTTCTGAAGTTTGCTCATCCTTCTTGAGACTTTTTCTCTTATCCGGAATATCCTCGACCTTTATCATCGTACCAAAAACAAATATCCGAATGTAAATAATAGCCATTTTGGACTGCCATCAAACCCGTGATTATTTCGTAATACTAACTTCATAGCGTCACAATGAACATACAGTGTCATCACATCAATAAAAGCAACGCAAGCTGCAGACAATTGAAACGGAATTATTTTTGTTTTCCAACTTTATTTCATGACAAAGTTGCAGGAATAAGATTCCAAATTAAATGTGCAGAAATTTAACTGATCGTTGAAACGTCGTCGACTGTTATTTTCAATGCGTGTCATGTTATAAGACTGTTTTTTGCATATCTCAATTAAAAGTCATGTAGGTCATGTATGCGCATTTACTCATCTTAAATTAAATATAATTTGCTGTTTTAGAATTTAACACCAATTTTGTTAAAACAAAGTATATTCAATCCTGATTAGGGACTGCTCTGCACCCAAACTAAATATAATTTGCTGTTTTAGAATTTAACACCAATTTTGTTAAAATAAAGTGTATTCAATCCTGATTAGTGACTGCTCTGCACCCAAACTGTCAACAAGAAACTCCAAACGTAAATTATCGATCGTTAAGGACCTTTAAAATGTGGTCAGGTACTACATGGGTCAGAAAAAGAGTACGTAGATTCTAATCGTCACAAGACAGAGTAGTACGAATTTGTTTATCAGCATGTGTAGCTTTCATTGTCGACAGCACAGCGCGCGACACTGAATCTGGATTGTACTTGATCACACCTTTTGATTGGTCTCGTCAACAAATGTGGACATACTTTAATATTGATTTCGCATTTAGTAGTTCTCGGGGCGTATATTTATCGAAAAGAGACAAATATGTTAATGTTTGCCGCTTTTAAACGACACAAGTGACCGGAATATCGCTCAGCCATTTCCGTCAGGTTGATATTACGATCACTTGGAAATAGCAGAACGATCGCCGCCAGAGTGTGGCATCAATCGGAATGTTCTCGGCCTTTTCTGTAGCATGCTTAGAACAACTCGGATCCAAGTGTGTGTGTGTGATCTGGATATTTAACGTAGCTTTAGGTGGCGCTCATTAGTTTCGTATATTGCATAAGTTAGAATTTTACAGAATAATAATTTCCAATGGTGTCCTCACTGGTTATACTGGCTTTTAAAAAGGATCTTGTATATCTTAGGTATAATTCAAAGAACCTTTAATTCCCTTTATTTTGATATATGGTTGATGGGTGTAATATGGGTTATACAGTATACAGTTTGGCCTTACTTCAAATGTGCACCTTTCAAAAACTGCTAGATTCGCTTGGTCATTTTTTACTTCCTGGACTTCAGAAGTAAATTGTACAAAAATAAAGAGTCGATAACTTTTATTTACATTTTATATATTTGGTAATTCATTCATCTGCATTCTCAGAAGCTGTTATTGTATAGTCTTGCAAAATTCATTTTCCCTATTTTAATCACTTTAGACTAATTCAGGCTGAATTTTTGTTAGCACAGGGGAGCAGTCATTTTAGTTAGCCGTGTGCTTAGATCATTTACAATTTCCACAAGTACAATATCCAATGAAATTTCAGCCACAGTACATGAAAGTAACAGAGGTATATCAACATTCTCTCCATTGTGCATGTTGCAAATTTAAACAACTTCACCTTGTTTATCGTCTGTCAGCGGATTAAAGACACGAATGCTATGATATGCTCACGATTTTTGAGAAAATAAATCACATTCCTATCGACTTCATGCAGGTATATCTCGATCAAAGGTCGTTTAAGTTTGCTGGGCCGGCTAGTAAGCAGCTAACCCATGCCACCAATCGGCGAATTCCAACTTTTCGATAGGGAATGGACTCTGACCCTACACCCCAGCATAAATGTCAAAATATCAAAATGGGGTCGCAAGGGTCAGAGGAAACTCGGACTATGTAAAAGTGGTATCATGCGAGGAGTCTGACAACCATTGGAAGCACGTGACGTTGAATTCCTCGGAATTTTTATACACTGGTGCATGCATTCAGTGTTACTTACGCTCGCGTCACAAATGCAATTTGATAGTAAGGCTGACTCAAGTCTCGTTCAACCAAATTCTCGCGTGGCTCAGTGAAATCTCCGCTTAGCGCTATACTAGAGTCTGGCAACATTCCGCATTGATCTCTGTTACCGCTGGAAGGCACTTTGTTCATTAACAGAACCCAAACTACTGACACATTCCTCCCTACCTCAATTTTATATTATTATAGAGACACGTTTTCTGCAGCCAAATCAAAGCTGGAAACCTAAACGGATATTTTTGAACATCACCCTGTAATAATAATAATAATGAGGACTTTGTATAGCGCCTAATCTTTAGAAGCTCTAAGCGCTTTACAACATTAGACAACACCTATAAGATATATAATAATATTATTACAAAAACAAACAACGCGAAATTAGAAAAACATTAAAATATAAAAAAAAAAACATGCTGAGAATATTTCAGGTAGGAAACATTATTAGGTCTTTAAGTTTGTTCTTGCAGTCGAAATAAGTGAGTTTTGAGAGCCCTCTTGAATGTGATCACTGTGTCTTTGTGTCTAAGTTCAGTGGGCAATTCATTCCACGTTGCTGGGCCCTGGTATGCAAAAGAACGCTGTCCATATGACTTTGTTTTCATAGTGGGAATAATGAGTATACGATTGTCAGAAGAGGAGCGTAAGTATCTTGCTGGTGTATACACATGGGTGAGATCGGATAGGTATGTTGGACTAGAGTCCGACAGTGAAACGTAGCACAGAGAACAAATTTTGTGTTTGATTCTGGATCGAATGGATAGCCAGTGTAGAGTACAGAGCAGCGGGGAGGTGTGCTCTGATCGTGGTATTCTAAGTATGATCCGAGCAGCTGTGTTTTGAAGTTTCTGGAGTAAATATTGAGATGAACCAGACAGAATTGAGTTACAGTAGTCCAGTCTTGAAAGTACTAATGAACACACAAGTGTTTTAGTGGCATCAACTGAAAGATGTTTGCGAATTGAGCTGATGCGTCTCAGCTCAAGATATGCAGCCTTGCATATGTTCATGACATGTTGGTGCAATGTGAGAGTACTGTCCAGAGTAACAGCTAGGTTTCGTACTGATTGTGTGAATTTAATGTTGGCGTTGCTGATATTTATTGTTTGAGATAATAAGACGACGATGAAGGAGATGTGTCCAAATCAGACAACGAAACAGTAAATGTATACGCAAAACATGAAGGCATCTCATCACACGTCTTACTTCATCTCATTTTATCGACCAGTCAGATAACATTTGCAAGTGTTAGAAATGCCTCGCTTTGGAGTTACAAGCAAAGCTGTTGCTCGATTGCGGCCCAGTGCCACTTTACAACCGGATACGGCCGAGAAATGGGACTGCGCCCTCTCAGGACCAGGTCATGGTCACGAACGACCCAACGTTGTTTCTGTGTCGAGTAAAGCTTGACAACGGCGCGGCCCATTTTATCACATTTCCCACTTTTAAAATAGCACCAGCACCGGGTCATTCGAAGCTGTGTTGAGTGCGCAATGGCATGTTAGAATCACACCAATAAACATGAAATATTTATGTTCTTCACATTTACACCATCCCAACCCACCTATATTAGTAATAATAATATCAATCCGTTGTCAAGCTGCAGGAACTCCCTGAACGGAAAATAATTGCACATGAACTGATCCATTGCAGAAATATTTAGCGGGAGTCGATTAGAAATGAGCTGGTTCGTTGACGTGAAAATGGTCAGTTTTATCTATTTTATTGTTATTATCCATTTAAGTCTACCATTGACCTGTAATCGAATTTATGCCCAATGCCCTCGCATGGATCACACATTGCAATCATATTGAAGAGAGAGAAAAAAATGTATAGTCTTAAAGGTTGATCGTTTATAACAAAGTATAATTTCTTATTACATATAACTAGGCACTTAGGGATATATTTTTTTCGTTTTTAAAATTCACATATAACATTTGTCTAAATTAGTTTTAATGGTTTTGACGATGGTCTAAACACGCCCTACACCAATCAAAAAATTTCTTCCGCAGAACTTTACATATAAGTAAATGTAAAATAATGTTTTTTAAAACAAAAGTACAAATTAACTCACCATGATTCTTTAAGCTTGTTTTTTGGACTGACAATGACACCGCCTTTACCCAAGCTACTGGGTGGATATCCCGAGCTGAGTCTGTTCAAAGGGGGTAGAGTTTCTATACCATCTGCATCAGGCTCCACGTTCAGTAATGGCGTCTTGCTGCTATTTCTTACTTCGTCGGGAATGTATGAATCGAGACCTCGAGGGGTCTGTGACCGCGGATCATTTCCCGCTGGATTATATCTACTTTCGGCCATATTAACATAGGGCTCTGTCTGTTGGCCGAGTTGTGAAGGCTGTCTACTGGCTGAGGGGCTGGATTTATACATTGTCCTGTCCAACCGCTGCGCAATGAAAGGTGTCTTCCAGGATTATGTCATTACTGATTGCGGACTTTTCTGAGCCGGTACGCTTCAGGATGACCTTTGGGCGATTGTTATGAGCCGGTATGCCTCAGGATGACCTTTGGGCGGTTGATCTGAGAGAACAGCTTTGCCGTTGCAGGTCCTTTCGCATTACCCACATGCACTGTCCGATCGTTCGAGAACGTCTGACCAAGATTAGCCTCTGGCTGTAGGCTGGCGTCTTCTGTGGTCGCCTCTTTTATCTGTGACACAGCGGTCTTTTTGGTATCATTGACGATGGGTGGTACCTCGCCAGACTTTTCCTTAAATGTAACTCTAGTTTTCTTCTCCTTATCTGGTTTTACTATGACACAAAATATAAAGGTGTTTGTCTGTATCTCGTATCTGCAAGTCAGCAAGTACTCATCGTACCCTATCCTGTAGTGATCAGGTCATCTTTAGAGTTTCTTCTATAGATCAATTAGTTTGTTTGGAATACTAGTATGTAAAACTGATTGCCTTTAATTGTTTGCGTATTCAATTAAATGTTTTATTAGGTTTTATCTGTCTGAAATTCACAAATTAAGAGGCACTCCAACTACTCATAATTATGTGTCCACTATGTAGGTCAATCACAACCAGAAGGGAGCAGCAATACACAATGATGAACTGTTGCTATTTTACAACCACAACGAAAACATCAGTTAGACGTGTTTTAGTTTAAAACTTCTTGTATCGTCGTATAGGATGCTCAGTTTGTAAACTTAAACGGATATTAGCAAATCGCATGATCATGCTTACCTCAGTCATTTAAAAAAAAAAAAATTCACCTTAATTACAATACCTCGTTTAAGGTAAGATGTTCCCAAAAATGAAAACCGTGCATTTTCTTTTTTTGTTATCTGTTCATGTGCTCGTCTTTCACAAGATGAAATTTAAAGGTGACAGGAATTCAAACGTAAAACACTTCAATAATTAGTGTCGGCATTCCAAATGGGTCAAAAGTCGTCTCAGATTTCGCTTGTAGGCAGAACGTTTGAGATAATCACAAAAGTCAACACACAATAGTCAGAACATTTCATGTGAAGAGCGTCTTTCAGATGCTATCAGTATTTGCACCTGATTTTAATATTTTGAACTCTTTCAGCCTCCCAGCAGCTTTCCCTAATCTTTCATATATATTTTTCTGTCGCAAGTTTATCTGCGGTATATTACTCATAATTCGAAAACTTCACAATTTTCCTTTCTTTAAACGATTCGTCTTTTATATAAGTATGACGAACAGGCATTCGATTTCGTTCTGATGCTTCTAAAACGTTTCATTTCCTCAACTTCACACGAAACTCTGAATCACGAATTTTCACAACCCTTCTGCTGACTGTTTGTGAATGCAGTGAAGTGTCAAAGAGAACATAGAATTATACTTCATGTTCCGTGGAATAATAGATACCAATCCCAAACCATTCCTTGGGTAACTAAGTTTAACGCATTATGTTTTACCATACACAAGAAAACAATCCTTACCGCCGTGAACTAACTAAACAACACTTGATAGTAACGGATCAGATTACAGCCTACTTCAAACCTTACTTTGTCCCATGAAGCAAGTGTGGACCACTATACATACATACATACATACATACATACATACATACATATATATATATATATATATATATATATATATATATATATATATATATATATATATATATATATACCAATAATCGGCACAACTCTGTTTGCTATTGTCATATATTTGATAGACAGATGATACTTTGATAAGCGTGGCGTCCTCTGTATTAGAAACACTGGGTGGTAGACATATAATTGAATAAGGCTTTCGGAAATAAAACGATTGCCAAAACTTGTTAGACTGTCAATAAGTTTTCCAATACGCATGGATTCATTATGGATGAATTACGGTAGCTTGCCGTAAAACGGGAAATCTTAGGCTTCAAAAACTGCTTCCCATTTAGATCGCAAATCCTTTGCACGAAACCGACGATAACGCTCACGATATATTTTGTGAAGAAAGTGTTGCCATTAAATATAATGACCCGCTCTTTGGAAGACTGACACAGAAATCATCGTTCACAGAATGTCAAATTTATAAACAAAATATAGCACTATCCTACATTACCACAAATAGAAACAAAATGTCTTATCACTCTTTACGTTGCATGTTATGCCCTAGTAATTAACGAACAATGAGATTTTCATAGCAAACCGAAAGACGGGATATTAATAAATACAAGGCCTTAACTAACCAGCGAGTCCAACATACCAGAACGAGATTTGCAGAATTATTTACTGCCCATGCACAGATTCGATTTCAAGGTCCATTGTATAATTTTGTTGTATATTATGAATTTTAATATATGTTTCATGTGTCACGAATTATGAATCACACGTGAGGTAGACAAAAAAATAACGAAAACAAAAACTTTAAAAATTCAGGCCGTTCAATAACTTTAAAGCTCAAAAAATTAATTGTTTTCAACATGCGAATACGTTCCTTTGTTTGTATAATTACTTCTACCAGTGTGATTTGGTGTTTATGTACAAAGTTTTGTGAATACTTTGTAATTAGAAGCAACTACTATGCTATGCGCACACCTATTTACCTTTCCATGTTCGTGTCCCTCTTAGTGTCGAATTCCACAGTACAAGTATGTTTGGCTTTACTTTGATGATGTGTGAGAATTTGGAACCTTTTGTTCTGCATACTGCTTGTTAACAGAGCTTTCATTTTCCTTTATGAACCATTTCATTTTATTTTCTTATCTTTTGCTCCATTAGATTGTTATGGTCGTTCTTTGAAATATTGTTTCAGTCAAATTATAGGCACATTTAGCTGAAGGTTCCATATTTTTAAGTGTCTACTAAACATTAAACCAGTTTCACGTTGGTGCACTTGCTTCTCTTTAAACGCCACTGCCAACACTAGCTGATATATATAACCTTCTGGCAGAAATACCTGATTTTATTACTATTTTTTTTTTTCTTTTTTTTTTTTTTTTTGATCCCTCAAAAATTTAATATTGGAACATATGTAAACTGTAAACTTTAGTTTGCAATTCTAGCACAGTGATTATTAAATTTTTGTTTTCTCCCTAAAATTCAACGCAAAAAATCCTTGAAACAAAAGTCATAATGAGCCTGACTCCGGAACGACACCTTATGTGCAGGCAGTGATCTTTGTTTATCCAATCACCTGCTAGGTATTAATAATTACCTAATTGCGTCTGCTCGGATTTGTTTTTCAGTTACATGAACAGCAAGGGACACCGGTATGTTTTCATTCTACAGCATATACTTTTGCTCTGTATTACCAAATTTTCACCACATACTTCAATGTATGTGTCAGCCACTACGAATTTCGCACAAACATAAGAAAACAACCTGAAATCAATTGCCATGCAAATGGACAGGCGGTACATTTTCAGTCCTTCCCCTTTTTTATTTTTTATTTTTTTGTTTTTTCTATTTATATTTTTTAGGTGGGGTGGGGAGAGGTCAGTTGCCAATCAGAAAAAATCGGCCTTTTCCGTTAAGTTATGACATAAACCGAGTATGCTATTTGCCGCAAATGAGATCTATATTCGTAACAACATTTGATCAAATGGCACAATATGTTGAGGGAAAGCTGTTGTTTTGATGTTGAACATATTCCTCAGCGCAGTATAGGCTATATACAGCGGCCAGTATTGAGGACGAATCCGGGAGAACTTCGGTAAGAACCAACGACCCGCGGGAGGTACTGGCATCTTTTTTTTTCACATACCCACACTGGCTGAGCTTGAGACTCGAACCTACGCTGACATAAGTGAGATGGCAATGATCAGTAAAGGCGAGAGGTTTAGACCACTCGGTCGCCTGTGACCCTTGCAGAAAGAGATAGCCACAATCAGAATAATCTGATGCGACCTGGCGGAGGCGAATCATCCCACAACTATTTAAAGTTTTTTCTTGACCTTGACTGCCGATCGACGCATCAAGGAAATTCATATAAACAATAAGGAAGGTCATATCTGGTTCCACATGGAAAGCATCGGTACTTGCGATTCATCTTCTTAGTTACGACAGAGGACAGGCGTAAATTGAGAGGTCCAAGGCTATATTTGATTTTCTTCTCTTACAAGTATAAAACAATAGGACGTCTCCAAAAGGGGTTGTTTGTCTATTTTATATAGTCGCGGACCTTTTATAAGTTTCTGTAAGCTAGAAATTGTCCATTCTTAGTGTCCATTCATCCTCTACTCGTGTAAATAGAACTGTGCGTTTAGTTGGGGTAGTTTTCTGCAGCAAGTTGAGTTTATCTTAGAAAACATATTTAGCTAAATTTAATTTATGTGCATGACATGTATACATGTTTTATTACCTGGCTTAGTTAAATTGTTCTATATTTTGTGTACTGTGACTGTAAAATGTTGTATGTATATATCTGCGCACCGTAAAAACATCGAATGCAAATATATGTTGATAATGTGTTTCTATGATAGCATTATGTACAAACGTATTTGCATGGGTATGTTAGTTCGTTTAGATCTCTTTATATTTATGTTACTATTTAATTTTGCATGTACCGATTCTTAAAAAAATCTCTTCACTTAATAATAATAATAATAATACATTATCACTCAGTCAATCGATCAGTCAGTCAGTGATTGAAACAGATAATCCAATACATATTTCAACAATCTTTTAAAGGATAATGAGATGCAAGATACCATGTTTTTAGATTTTTCTCTCCCCAGTAGGTATTTAGAGGCGATAGGGGAGGAGATTACCAGAGCGAGAAGACTGAACGAAATACTTATAATGGCGTCTACTGCTGCATGAATTGCTCGGAAGCCTACTTCCGGAGACTATTTCTTAAATAAAAACCCGACGTTAACATTTTGCAATTAGGGCCGCCATAAGAGATAACCTAAAATTTTACTCAGTTGTCTGTCGTAGGGCCAGTCTGGGCGGTGGTGTTTCCGAACCCACCCACCCCGGCCAAGAAAACCTATACACACACAAACTTATTCACTTGAAATTTGACCATCGTTTTATTCTTTCATACAGTTGTTGGATATTATGCATACTCTGAGTAAATATAACCTTTTAATGTGTTACCCTTTCAAAAAGTCAGGGCTCGTTTCAAATTTTGGAAAGCCCCATCCCTAGTAATTGACCTGATCCGGCCCTGCGTCTGTCCATCGATCAGTCTGTCCAGATTCTGTATCCGCAAAATAACTTAAGTTACCAAACTCTGTAGGAGGCTTGCAGTTGGAGCAAGAAACACATTTATTAGTTTCGGTCTTAAAAATGTCAAATTGCACGACATCATGATATGGAACAACGTTTAGGTTTTCCAGAAAATAATTTGATTTTTATGCTAGATTTAGATTAAGCAAACTCGGTAAGTGGCCTACATTAGAGATAAAAATGCTACCTATTGATTCCGGGATCAAACGTTAAAGATAACAGCAACAACAAAAACAAAATGGTTTCCGCACGTTATAATGATTTTTTATTATCATTTGTTTTTACCATACTTTGTGGATTGCTTTTATTTCAGAAAAGGAAGAAACCTATTTATTTTGGTTTAAATAAACTACTTATGTCGTGTACCACAAGCCTTGACCAAAGATAGTAGATGGCATTTATTTGAGACAAGGAAGACACTGGTTTTGAAGTTAAAAGGTCAAAGTTCATGATCATCTGGACTCCAAGAAGAAAAAAGGACAAAAAACTCATTTGTGCCGTAAACCACCACCATAATGGGCAAAATTTGAAATCAGAAAGGTACTTATTACTTTGTGAATCAATAGGCTAATGGTCAAAATCACCAAAACGTAAAGAAGAAAAATTATTTCCACAATTGTTTTAGTTCTGTTTCTTTTCTCTCGGCCAAATTTTATGGTGGCATGCATTTGAGACAATGAACACTGATTTCCTATTGAAAAAGCCAAAGGTCAAGATGATACTGGCTCTGATAATAGTCACTTCTGTGCTATATAACTGTTCAATGTAGCTTACATTGTTTGGCAACATTTCAGGCTGACTTACATATGAGACAAAGAAGAAACCAGTTGATTTTGGGGAGTCAAATGTCAAGGTCATTTCTTTAAGTACTGGAGTATCCGACCAATGAAAGAGGGTTTTACATAAAAAGAATTGTATTTCCTACATTACTGGTATGTAAGGCACCGTTTACAGCGACCTTGCTTAAAGTCTGAATTACTAAGCTGCTTGGTACAATATCAGAAGAGGGTTAGGCGCATTTAAATCAGAAAGCATGGATCCGCATACCCCGGTCAAAATTTAATCTTTCAATTATCGATTAGGATTTTGACATTATATGATTATAGTGATCGAAAATTAATCAACCTAGGCAATAAATTATTACAGAAAAAGTAACTACATCACAGTCTCTGATGTCTATAACTTCTTATGACTTCATTTATTATGTAAGTGATTACGTAAAACTTCACACTTCGATTAATACCCAACTGTGATCGTTTATTCCTGTAATAAATTGTCGGAATTAATGAAAACAATAGACCAAAAGAAAGCGGATATCTTTGCACACCCACGAGATTATTATATAAAATTAATGGAACGAAGTGTACTTTATATCATTATAAAAGAAATAAAATTGATAAAGATACTAATTCAGACACATTTTTCTGTGGGTTATCATCGTGAAGGAAATCAGAACAATTTATACGGAAGACGATTTCCAACACTCCCGAAGTTGACTGCACTGTGACTTTGGAGTGATGAGAGAAGTGCATGCTCAGTAAAATAACGCCTGAAGACCTGGAGTGATTCCACCGATTAGTTACTTTTTTTTCTTTTATGTTGATCAGATATTGCACCTGGCGGAGGTTCAAGTACCTGATGCAAAGATAGCAGACACTTTTTAAGGTATGACGCGAAATTAACCGCAGATTATCTAATCTATTTCGTTCCTTTTTCTGTCCCTTCTGTCTTGTTCTGTTTATCTATCTATCTATCTATCTATCTATCTATCTATCTATCTATCTATCTATCTATCTATCATGCATCTTCCAATATCCGCGGATATTACGGAATGTTCGAACAGTGTATTAATGTCCACGAATTACTCAAAGTCTCGGACCTATTTATTTATTCTTTTACTTTGATTCTTGGTTTTATTAAAACTCGTCTGTGAATAATTCTCCTGGCGGGTACGAATACATATCTTCTGAAGATGAACAGAAAGTCAATGAAAACAAAGTCACTGAAAAGTCACTGAAAACAGAAAGTCACTGTTTCGTTGCTGGACATTATCCAATGGTGAAAAACTTTGAGTCGTCTTTTCATTCAAGATTATGGGGTTACTACTAGTTCCAGTGATTTTCACCACGAATTTTTTTTTTCCTCCACGCAGATTTATCAAGTAATAGGTTAACACTGCGTTGATACCCTATGATTCGCCTCTTATCTAACATACATTTTCAGGGATGGAATTCAATGTACCCGAAAGGGGCGAGAGGCAAACCAAATGCATACAAACTGCGGAACTTTCCACAAGAGAGCCAATTTCTGTTTGTATAGATTTTCCAAGGTCAGAAATTGCTATGTCTCGTCTTTGTCACTTCTGCTTTTAAACGTGGACTATTGTCTCGCGATCTCATAAATTTGTTTCATTGTACTATAAATATGTCTTCCTAATCTATTATCAAGTTCATCTGTATCGTCTGATTATAAAACTTTAAATGTGTTGTTTCGGTTCTAAGTATTAATTGGTTACCTCAGTTTGCAAGGATTCTGTCACTGACACAATCGTGTAAACTTTGGCCGTAAAATGCCATCGAGAGAAACTGTAAACTTTGGTGGCTCAGTCAAACTCGATTGATATTGCATTTTCTGCCATCATTTCTCCTTAGGCTTTATGCAAAATTTGAATATGTTACCTTGTGTGCAGGAGGAAAATGTCAGGAATTCTTTACTTGCAGGTAAATGAGCTGACGATATTACAAATGCGAGGAGCCAGTGGATTAAAAAAGAGCCATTACAGTCTAATTATAGCGATAATGTCTGAATGAGCACGAGCTGTGAGGGAGCGCACAATACTTGCGGTGTCGCACAACAGCTGATACACAAAGGAGCAAGCTCAACGAATTTTGTCCTCTTCTATGCCAATGCAATTTTCTCTTTTTTTCAATGAAAACAATATAACATGATGAAAAAAGAGATATATTAAGTGCCACCATAAGTTTTAATTCTTTTTTTTGCTTAGTAATTGTTTATTAAATTGTTTCTTTTGTGATGCAACCTTTCTATTTATTTATTTAAATCTGAATGAAAGAGGGAGTAACTGTCACTGTGTCACCACTAAAAGCCGGGTCCATATAAATATGAACTTCGCGAGAAATAAAATTATTCTTACAAATATTTAGCTTATAAAATCACTGTACTCAGTCGGTACTAGATAACGACGTGATTTGCATGTAGAGTGTAAAACCGCAAGATAGATTCATGGTCGTACAAGGTGACATTACAATAAAAAAATATCAAGAGGGACACATGATGGGAGAGAATATTGGTATTGGATGTAGGAACAGCTGCATAATGCTACAAACAAAAAAACAATAAAAACTGCACCATAGTCCTAAGTAAAATTGTAATACAAAATAGCAAACAGCTTTTTTAAAATTAAAAATCTGGGATTTAATTAACACCAGAAAACTATCTGGTATACGATACTTTTTAAAATGTCCATGGAAAAAATAGAAACCAGCTGCTCTAAATGAGTCCGCTTATCAAGGGCATCCAATAAATAAGTAAAATTTCATATCCACATTCACGGCTTCTGTTGTCGGGTACAGTTTTACTTTCAGTTTGAACGAAAACCCTAACTCATACGATGTTGTGCTGCGCATGCTCGTCAGTTCACATTCAGCAAAGAAAGCTAAGAGATTTGGGAGATGAACGATTGTGTGTTTGTATCAAACAGAACTGAAGAAGTCCTTTTTCTTGAAAGAAATTATCTTAATGTTTTAAAAAGAGAATTTTAACTGTACAATAAAGAAGTTAAAATGTCTTCCACAAATCATGGCTCTCACATATTTGCTGAATAAGAGTACAGCGACAAATGTGAAATTTGTTTTCCGAGATGGTAGATTGACACAACACAGATAACACAGAACATATGCTATATTACAATAAGTTGTTTTTTACCTTGTTCTTTTGCAAGGTTAGCTAGACGTTAAACCATGATAAATAGTTTTGCCTAAGGACGGTGCATTTTTTCAATTGTTTTGTTATACTAACAGCCAGTAGGCGTTTTATATATAAAAAATAACACAAATACAGTTATATTTAGCACCTGTCTTATCTAGAAGTACTGGCTACATACACTATTTATAAATGAATTAAACCCAGAAGCACCTGCCTTCCTTTGAGAATCGAATGGCGTTATCTCTTTTACAAAGGGAGTTATGGTAACCTCACCACAAAATCTGATATACAGACGGACAATGACACGGTCCTAGCAATATAAAAACTTACACCTCTATTTACATAGACGACGATGAGAGGTGGACTAGTTTCCAAGTTATAATTGATCGATGTTTGATATAACAAGACAAAACAACTTGACGTCGTTTTACGAGCCTCGAATTTGTTGGTTGCATTTGCGTATGTTTCTGATTAAAATAAATATAAACCGAACACTCAGCTGTCAGTGTTGACATCAACGCCAAAGCCGAAAGTTTGCTCTCTATACTCAAATTTGCAAATAATTAAGTTGTCACTCTTGTCAAAGTTGACAACACAATGGAACTGTTGTAGAGGCATTAATTTTGTCTCCAAAAATAAATTTCTAAAATTACCCAGCTTTATCACAAACACTTTATAAATTCAAAATGAAACATAATAACGGAAACCATTTAAATTTTTATCAGCATAATATGCTTGTATTTCGTGTTACATGACACAGTATAAGAATATTTGTATTTCGAGCAACTACATTTATCCTCATTCACTACTGTCAAAACATATGACACAATACTGAGCTATTTACTTTGATTTGTTCATTTACGTGTAAGGAAACACTTGTTCAATACAGTCACAAAGAGAGAGAGAGAGAGAGAGACAGAGACAGAGACAGAGAGAGGAAAGAGAGAGAGACAGATAGACAGAGAAAGAGAGACACACACAGAGAGAGAAAGAGAGACAGAGAGAGAGAGAGAAAGAGAGAGACAGACAGAGAGAAAGAGAGAAAAAGAGACAGAGACACAGAGAGAAAGAGAGAGACAGAGAGAGAGAGAGAGAAAGAGAGACAGAGACAGAGAGAGACACAGAGAGAGAATGAGAGACAGAAAGACAGAGAAAGAGAGACACACAGAGAGAGAAAGAGAGACAGAGAGAGAGAAAGAGAGACAGAGACAGAGAGAGACAGAGAAAGAGAGAGAGAGACAGACAGACAGACAGAGACAGACAGAGAGACAGAGAGAGAGAGAACCACAGTAGATGCTGTTGAAACAATCAGCAGCTGGATGATAATTACAAGACATCAGAGAACAATGTTCATTAAAGGTCACAGGCCATACTCTAAAGGTCACTGGCCATACTCGAACATTTTTCGTTTTACATCAGATTTGCATTACATGATTAAAAGTAGTTGTACTCACACAATAAGAATAAAAACATTATCAAGTGTAAGGAAGATATAATAATTTAATTACTCGAAATAGAATTATACAAGGCTGTTATTTGCCCTTAGCTACGATTTTCCACCGATGGAGGACGCCAACCGGAAATGACATACTTTAACCCACACGACGAAGTATATGCTTCTGTTGTCGAAAAATAAAACACTTTAAACTATGTCTTTAAAAACACGGGAAAACGTGTGGGGGCTCATAATAGGTGAACTCAGACAGAAAATAAGTATATCTATGTTCTTTATATCTCATTGTGCCAGATGTTCATTCTCTTACTAGATTCAAGTCGAGCATTACATATATTCAAAATCATTTTACGTCAGGATGTAAAAACCTTCCTACATGACGTCATTGGCATGGGTTGATATGTGTACTATTGATTGTTACACGGTGTTTGGGAGGTGAAATAAGTTCTTTTTTCCCAGGAGTATATTAACAACCATAACTAGCAATGAAATAACAGAAATCATTATATTTGTAATTTTATGTATCAATTTTGTTTCATTATTCCTTGTTCGGAATGGTAAATTGTTTTTATCTTCATATAAAGAAACTGCCCGAACGTCCACCATTCAGGTAGTATGGATAGAAAACCGTCTGCTAGAGAACTGAGTCGGATGAGACTGTACCAGTCATAGCCAGGTGACGGGTGTATTTATGCTCGAAAAGTTGTTTACTACGACTGGTTACCGTTAATTGCTGCTGAGAAACTGATAATCTATACATGCAACATTGAATGAAATGAGGTATTATACTCATGTATACGTGTTTAGGAGCCCGCGGAAGCCACAAAGCAGACCACCCTTCAAACAAAAACGTTAGAATTAACATCGTAACATGGAACGTGAGGACAAAACATGAGGCAGGGAAAACATCACAGGTAGCAGCAGAGATGAGGAACTACAACCTATCCTTACTGGGCATTAGCGAGACGATATGAATTAAATCTGGACAAAGAAGACTGATGACAGGAGAGATGCTACTTTATTCAGGACATGCGGAATATAACGCGCCTCATACACAGAGGGTGGGGCTCGTGCTGTCGAAGCAAGCATATAATGCACTGATAGGATGGGAACCACAAGGGCCAAGAATCCTCGCGGCAACGTTTAGGACCAAGAAGGAGAAAATAAAGATGAACGCCATAAAGTGGTACGCTCCAACAAATGACGGCGACGAAAAGGATTAGGACCAGTTTTACAACAGACTACAGAACATAGTAGAGAACTTCCCAGACAAAGACATTAACATCCTCATGGGTGACTTAAATGCCAAAGTTGGGTCAGACAACACAGGGTATGAACAAGCCATGGGGATCCACGGCCTGGGCGAGATGAACGAAAATGGAATGAGATTCGCAGACCTTTGTGCACTGAACAACATGGTCATCGGGGGTACCATCTTTCCCCACAAGAGAATCCACAAGAACACATCGATATCACCAGACCATTGGGCAGAAAATCAGACTGACCACATCGGCATAGCCAAGAAGCTCAGAAGATCCCTGCAGGATGTGAGTGTGAAGAGGGGAGCAGATGTGGCATTTGAGCACCACTTAGTTGTCGCAAGGCTGAAACTTAAACTGAAGAAGAACTGGATGGGCACAAAAGAGAAGAAAACAAAGTATAACATCAGCATGTTGAAAGATGCAAAAAACTATTTAAAAAAATACAGACTGACGCTTAACAACAAGTACCAAGTGCTACAAGAGCTTCTTGAAGATGAGGAAGACAATGCGAACAACAGATGGCAGAAAGTTAAGGAGGCGGTAAAATCAACATGCCAAAAGGTACTAGGCCCCATGAAGCACAAGCAGAAAGAATGGCTTGTAGCCGAAACATTGGGCGAAATCCAGTAGCGTAAACAGAAGAAAGCAGCAGTAAATATCAGTAGGACAAGAACTAAAATATTAAAGTTACAAAAAGAGTACACTAACGCACACAGAGAAGTGAAAAGAAGTGTCAAGATAGACAAAATAATATACGTTGAAGGACTGGCAGCAGAGGAAGAAGAAGCGAACGAAAGTGGAAACATGAAGAAGCTGTACAACATCACCAAGAAGCTGTCCGGCAAGTACAGGAAAACAGAGAGACCCGTAAAGGACAAACAGGGAAAGATCATAGCAAGTACAGAACACCAAATAAATAGATAGGCAGAAAATTTTGAAGAACTGTTCAACAGGCCAACACCACTAAATCCCCCAGAAATCCACCTAGCCAATGCAGATCTCCCCATACGCTGTGACGGTCCCACCAGAGACGAGATCAGGAAAGCCATCACTTAGCTGAAGAACGGCAAAGCAGCATGACCTGATGACATCCCAGCAGAAGCCATCAGAGCAGACCTAGAGGCTTCAATGGAAATGCAATACCCCCTCTTTGAGAAGATCTGGGAGGAAGACGAAATACCGACTGACTAGAAGGAGGGACACCTCATCAAGATCTCAAAGAAAGGCGACATCAGCAACTGCTCCAACTACAGAGGAATCACACTCTTGTCACTACCAGGGAAAGTCTTCAACCGGTTCCTCGTGGAGAGGATGAAGGAGGCCATCGACCCACAGCTACGAGATGAGCCAGCGGGCTTCCGGCAGAACAGATCGTGAACGGAACAAATAGCTACTCTTCGCATCGTAGTCGAACAATCGTTGGAGTGGAATTCTTCGCTCTACATCAACTTTGTCGATTATGAAAAGGCATTCGACAGCGTGGACTGAGATACACTCTAGAAACTTCTTTGCCACTACGGCATCCCATCCAAGCTGGTGAACCTGATCAAGAAAACTTACAACGGAATGTCCTGCAGAGTCATTCATGCAGGACAGTACACAGACAGCTTCCTATTACGGACTGGCGAACGTTAGGCTGTTTGCTGTTGCCATTTCTCTTCCTTCTCGCCA